>APFE031284793.1:0-19756 GCA_000404065.3 Pinus taeda
GTTTCCTTCAAAATCGATTAACTCATATGCCCCTTTTTCTAAAACTCATTTAATTATGAAGGGACCGTACCACATAGGTTTGAACTTGCCTGCCCCCAAGGTGTCCTTCTCTTGGTCATAGACCAAGACAAGGTCACCTTTAGAAAAGACTTGAGGATGGATAGCTTTATTGTATTGAGTTTTAACCCTTTTCTTATGAGCCTCATTGATTGTGGTGGCATCTCGACGTTTCTCATCGAGATGTTCCAAATGAAAGAGGTGCTCTTCGAGACTAGAAGTCTCTGGAAGGAGCTCAATAGCTAACTTAAGAGATGGAATTTCACATTCAATAGGAAAGATAGATTCCATCCCATTAACTAACTGAAAAAGTGTAAAACCTGTAGCAGTCTTTATGGAGGTTCGGTTGCCCAAAGATCTGGATACAACATAAGATGCCAATTAGACCATTTTTTGTCGATCGTCCTTTGCAGGATTGTCTTCAGGGTTTTGTTCACTACCTCGATCTGTCCATTGGCTTGAGGATAATAGGGAGACAAATGTTCCTGCCAGAAACCCAATTTAAGAGCCAATTCAGACATTAGTTGGTTCTGGAACTGACTTCCATGGTCAGTGAAAATCTCTCTCGGGATACTGAACCTTGAGATAATCTAATTAAAAAGGAACAATGTCATGTTTCACTATCGTTTTTGTAAGTGGGCATGGCCTCAACCCACTTCGTGAAGTAGTCTACGGCCACGATAATGTACTTGTGATTCGCTACTGAAGGCAGATTACAAGTTGTAAAATCAATCCCCCACTTAGTAAAAGGACCAATAGTGACAACAGGAAAAAGAGGAGTTGTATGTGCGTGCATATTTCAAGTATAAACTTGACAAGGGTGACATCGTTTGACAGTTTCAACAAAATATTTGAAGAGCGAAGGTAAAAAATAGCCAGCACGTAAGATATTTTGGGTTGTAGCAAGCCATGAAAGATGACCACCACAAGCTCCACTATGGTAGTCATTAAGCACTGACTCTGCTTCCTGTAGGGTTAAACAACGTCGAATGATCGAATCAACCCTTGATTATATAATGTATCACCAATGATAAGATAATTTTTAGCCAGGTGATGTAATTTTTGGCGTTCATCCTTAGAGAAAGTAGAGGGAAACTTTTAAGTATGGAGATAGACAATGATATCTCCATACCAAGGGTCGAGTGACGAGATGAGGAATAAATGTTCATCGGGAAAACCTTCCTCATAAATAGTATCCTCTCCATAAGGCAGCTCAGAAATTAACTCGGCAAAAGCCATGGATTTCTTAGACTTGGTGGACAAGAACTCAAGATAAAATTCTTGTAAAATGACTATCCATCAATTATATTTTCCCCCAATCACTCGCATACTGAGGACAAATTGAAATGGATTGACTGCCGCTAAGACAAAATTTTTGCGTAGAAAGATATAATGGCAGAGCCGCTGGACAACATGGACAGCTACCAAGGCCAACTTCTCAATAGGAGAATAGCAAAGTTTAGAACCTATCAAACCTCAACTCAAATAATAAATCACATGATTTGTGAGAGCATCATCTTCCTGAACAAGAACCATACCTATGGTTGATTCTGCTGCAGCGAGATATAAAAGGAATTCCCTACCATAATCTAGTGGACTCAAAAGCGGGGCAGAGACTAATGCCTTTTTCAAGGCATCAAACGACCACTGTGTAAAGTCGTCCCATACATATGGAACTCCTTTCCGTAGCAACTGCATAAACCCTTTAGTGATCTCGACATAATTCACTATAAACCGTCTTAAGAAATTAGCCTTCCCTTGAAGACTTTGAAGTTGCCGAATTAAGGAGGGGGGAGGCAACTGAATTATTGCCTCTACCTTGAAGGGATCAACCCTAATCCATTCACTTGACATAATGAACCCTAATAACCGACCAAATGTAACCGCGAAAACACGCTTATTGGGATTCAACCGGATTTTGTAAAAATGACATCGCTAAAAAACCAATCGAAGATGACTAGGGTGATCAGTTCTCTTTTGAGAACGAGCAGCTAGATTGTCCAAGTATGCTTCGATGATATGTGTAATGTCATGGAAAGCATATGACATGGCCCGCTGGAAGGTAGCTCCAACATTTTTGAGACCAAAAGGCATCTTTATGTATGCAAAGGTACCCCAAGGACATATAAAAGTTGTCATATGCTGATCTTCCAAACAGATAGAGATCTTATTATAACCAGAAAAACCGTCCATGAAGGAGAACATCTCATTACCCACACGCTCATCAATAATCTGATCAATGAATGGCGTGGGGTAATTATCTTTGGGACAAGCTTTGTTTAGGTCCCTAAAGTCAATGCATACTCGGATTGTTCCTTGCTTTTTATCCACAGGGACTGGATTAGAAACCCAACCGGTAAGAGGAATAGGGTATATGAAACCCACCTTGAGCAGCTTCTCTACTTCAACTTTAATGGCTGCTGCTTTCCTAGGATTAACTGGTTGAAGCCTCTGATTAACCGGTTTAGTGTTTTCATACGTCTTGATCTCATGTTGAACTATGGATGGATCAATGCTAGGCATTTCTTCATAAGATCAAGTGAATACATCTCGAAATTCCTTAAAAAGGTCGATGTAAATTTGAATTTCTTCAGGGGAACATTCGGCTCCGATGAAGAGATTCTCAATCAGGTTAGGGTTCCTAAAGATGTTTATAGATATCATTTTTAAATCACCGACATATTTCCTATGGCACAAAATTGTTCTGGATCCAAAGGGTTTGATACCATACAAACATCCCTTGTAAACAACTCAGAGAACCTAGATTCTACTTCTTGCAATAGAGGAAGAAAATATGAATGATGGGGTAAGTCTTCCCAAGGTCAATCTACACCCATCATCACTTCTAGGATTGCTTCTTTGGATGGTAAAACTATATCTAATCGTTCCATAACAGAGGTAGAATCAAGGGTCCAGGCCGAGGCCACATCACCATCTAACTCCTCCTCAAAGAAAGGGGTAGAATGGTTATCTGCAGAGTTAACGATAAACTGATATCTAATCTTTGTTGCAGACATAGGGAATGCCATTCCCCCAACTTGTCCTTCAACTAATGTGGTTGTAGGTGAAGGCAAGGTCCAAGGGTCTGAAAAATAATGAGTTCAGAAGAACTCTTCTCGTGAAGACTCCTTGGATGATGAAATGACATTGATTCTAGTGATAGGAGAGGGAAAATCACAGGTACCCATCAATGAAGAATACATCCCAACTCCTAGATTCTCAGTAGGCTGACAAGGATTATCCACTAAAGGAAAAGTAGAATCCGAATTTTCCCTAGGATCAGCTGGAGAATAATCCAATTGATCAACCTTAATGATTTTCCCCTCATGAGGAAAGCAAATGACACAAAACAGAGTCGAAACAATGACATCCATTTCATATACCCAATTCCTTCCTAAGAGGAGATTGTAATCTAGGTTAGTGTCAATGAATTCTACTTCAATATTGACGACCTTCCCCCCAACACATATGGGAAAGGCCAGGATAATCCCATGCAGCTTATGAGAATGTCCATCAAATGCAGTCAGGAGGGCAGGTGAAGGAACAATCGAAGGCGATCCAATGGCCTTCCTGCATGATATCGACATGATGCACATGGAAGCTCCTTCATCAACAATGGTACGAAAAATGTTAATTTTCCGGTATGTAGACTTTACTTGAAAAGCCATATGATGAGGGAGTCACTTTTTGACATTAAGCATGTCGAAAGTGAGCACTAAAGAGTTATTTGGATCAACTGCCCCTATCACTGAAAGCAAAGCACTTCGTTGAGTTGGACATGACTGGAGAACCTCTAAAGCGGACATGGCACATGGACTCTGAGCCATATCCTCGATAATGGAGTAATTGTGGGTGGCCCTAGCATTAGGATTAATAGTTGCGCATTTAGCAGAACCTTTCGGTATCCAGGGTATAGTCTCGACAGGGGGTCGCTCAATATGAAGGTCGATATTTCCGGGAGTGGTTTTTTCCTTGGAAGTTTCAGCTTCACCATAGTCATGCGATCGAGTGGCCACATGGACATTAGAACCCATCATGAAAACATTTGATGATTTCTCCCCTTCCTGGTTGCCCCCTACAGAGGTACCAGGATTTGAACTTGCGCCAACAAGTAGTTGTTGCCATTGGGGAAAAGGGTTGGTTAAGACAGCTTGAGAGTTAGAAGTCAGTTGTTGCCCTAACAAGAACTGAGCATCTTGAATCTTTGGGCAAAAATGAGTTAAATGGTCTCCACTGCATAGCTTGCATGGAAACTTGACTTTCTTTCTAGACCCATTTCCACCACCACCAGTGTTATTGCCAGGGTTATTTGTGTCAGTCTTCCCGTCTTGAGTCTTTTTCTTACCTTGTCCTTTCTTTTTCCCCTTGAAATTTTTATTTCCTTTGGGGTTGGAAGATTGGAAGGCATTAACCGAAGAGGGTTGAGAAGACGAAAGGCTAGACGATGTGACCTAGTTGTTCGTAGCAGTTTGTAAAGAAAATTGCTGCAGTTGGCTCAATAGGTTCACCACATTTGTGTCTACAGATCCAATGATACCATCCGCATGTGGACCTAGCTTCAACTTGGCTATATCAACCTTAGTCCTAGGAACATCTGGCAAGATTTTTTGTAGAATCCCAGACTGAGAGCAAATCAATTCTAATTGTTGGGCCCTAAAAATAGCTTTCTCCTCTGAATAGACTCCAGACAGGGAGACATCCTTAGAGATTTCAGGTTGTAAAGATTTCAAAAACCATTCGAGACGGTATTCTGGGGGAATTTCAGCTTTAATTGGCCTCTTTCTCCATCACCATTCCTGAATATGATCAGAAATGTGATTTTCCGTGTCCTGATGAAAGTTAGCGAGAAGTTAAGTTCCGACATCAAAACGGACGAGCAACTGGAAATGATTTAGGAAAATGTTAGTCAAATTGATGAAAGATGTAAAGTTGCCCACTGGAAACTCTATATACCACTTGGCTGCATTGCCAATCAAGGTGCATTGAAAAAGTCTTAACCTAATCGAGTCATCGATAAGGGAGTTTGATGAGCACCACAAATGGAATTTGGTTACATGGTCGCCTGGGTCTTCATCACCCTTCCCCTCAAACATAGGAATGTCTGAAGGGAGTTTAGTTGGGACTGGAGGCTAGGCCGAATTGTATTTGATTGGATCGTTTTTTAATTTCGTGAGATCTAGCGAGTTCAACATTGCAAGAAAAGGAAGCCTAGGAGGACCTTGGGGATTCCACCCAAACTGGGTGGAGCTCCCAAAGTTCTAAGAAGATTGGCCTAGATTTTTGAAGGATTCAGGCTACTTGAAGTAACTAGTAGAACCAGCTAAACCAAAAGGCAGACCTTGTGATCCAGCAAAACTTAGAGTTTGACCAACTCCGGCCGAAAAACCTCCATAACCGATGAAGTTAACTCCTAAAGGATTATAAGGAGTGGATAACCCCTGATAAGGTTTCCAAGCAGAAGCTAAGGGAGGAATACTTCAAAACGAGCTAACTGTGGAGTACGGTGTGTTCCCTCATTGGCCAAAAAATGGATTCCTAGTTCCCATGCCACTAACCACAGGGTTAGTCCAACCTTGAAAGGAATTGTTGCCTTTTCCTGTAGAAAGAAAAGGCATATATCCTATCGTCAGGTTGGAATGTGGTATATGACCACTTCCAAAAGGAAAACCCTAAAATGAAGCTGACCCACCCATCATGGATGTGGAGGCACTGAACGGAACTAATGGAGTACCCTGTGAATGGGTGCCAAACGGGAAGAAACTAGAACTAAAAGCGTTGGCTTGAGAATTTCCACTCGTAGAAGGAATGGAGGTAGACCCAACTAAAGTTGTGCTAACAAAAGACCCAAATAGAGATGTAGAGGGGATGGAAATAGTTCCTCTCCCTTATACTGATGTTGGAGTCTGCATAGTTGTAGCACTTGTGGTAGAAGCCATGCTTCCAATAGTGGCCATCGATGGTAAGTGCATAATATGACCTGGACTTAACGGTCTATGCATCAGAGTCCCAACATATTGTAATACTTCTAGATAGTTAGATGGTAGAGGAGAATTCAGAGCTACTAATGATTCTGGGAGTTCTTCTACCTCTATGCTATCTTCCATTTGAAAGATAACTCGAGAAAGAACTGGAGTGTTCCTCTCTAGTTCTGCGGAAGTACCAGGCCTATGCTGAACACTAATGCCCCCGAGAGGAGGATCAATCCCCGATGCGTCAGCTGCCATGAGATGAAACCACCAACATTATTACCTCTACGCCTTCTAGGAGAAGGCTCTAGACTTGGTGGTGAAATACCACGAAGTCTTCGAGACCGTCTAGGTGATCAGTTAGCCACTTTGAATTTTTTATGAAGATCTAATTAAAGACTCAAGAAAAAATGAAAGCTAGGCCAACTAAGAGCATAGAGCACACACTAAAAAAAGTCCCTAAAAGATGTCAGCCAGCCAAACAACTTTCAAGTATTTCCGCTCTAGGTGATGAGTACCGAATACCAAAATACAAGAAAGAAAAGTAAAGGGCCTTCCAAAGATAGTTTGCAATAATTACAACCCAGTCCTACCAGCGAAGGTAATAGAGGAAGTTAAGTTGACCTCCTAACAACAGCTTGTGCCAGTGCAAGCCCCCAAGCTTTGCAAGGGTGCCCTCTAGTAGTACCGTTGAGAGTGATACAACAACAACCTCAGGTGCCACGGGATTCCCCTCCATAGCCACCTATGTAGATCCCTAGGAGAAGCAACTAAGGTTACCAACTCGTGTCAGAAGCCAAGTGGGACAGTCTTGAGGTAAGATCTGACAATTAGGAGATGGGGTATCTCTCTTTCTTATCTTCAAAAACCCTCGTGCTTAACTCCCAGATCCGGAGCTTTCCTGGTCTTCCTAACACTATTGGATTTTCACTCACTATTTAGACTCCTATGTTTGACATTTTAAATGGCCTTGGAGAGTTTTCTCTCCACTCGCCTAATCCAAGGCCCTAAAATATCCTAAAACTTGTTGGTGTGTCTAAATTGATAATTATAAAAAATTCTAATGTATTTTAGTTAGCACTTGTTTTTAAATGGGTTGTTCTTTAAGTCAAGGGATAAGCAGAAGTGAAACTTATGGTGTTTTGACACAAAAGAAATTAATAAAAACCAAACTATATGCAAATGCACTTGTTTTTTTCTTTGATGAAAGAAATTTCTACTAGGTTCTAAGGTACTTCTAAGAAAGCAATAAATTCTTCTTCTTTTTTCTTTTACTCAAGCTTTACACTCACAAAAATTAACAAAACTATGGATGCCCTAAAAGATGCACAATTTTATCTTAATGCAATGAGTACATGCTGATGCAAGATTTAAGACTATTCTAAATCAAAGAATGAAAGTAACTTGTTTATCAATTGTAGTTTGCCACTCAAGATGTTTAGATAGAATATAAGTTTCTAATGCTCATTTTCGTCCAAACATTAAAAGCAAGTTTCAAGACAAACAAAAATGCACTTTCACTCGCGAAAAGGAAACTAAATCCAAACAAGGCAAAAGAAAGCAACAACCAAGTTTTCAAGAAGTTTTCTTCAAAAGCAAAAACAAAAATGACTTTTCAAAAGTGCTCCAACCAAGACGGAAACTTTATGATTGAAGAATAGGCAACAAAGCACTTTGTAAGTTTACAACACAAAATGAGTGAAAACTCAACAAAAGGTGTGTTTCAAGATGCTCTTAACAATCAGAAAGCAGCCCAAAAATCTTGGTGACAACGATCAAAAGACCAAGAAAGACAACTCTCAAAACCATCACACAACAATTTTCAAAAAGCAAAAAAGTAAATGGTCATGAAGATGCAGTTTTGACATGCAAACAAAAAGATCACCGAAACAAGATTTGTCACAAAGATTGAGACCAATCTTTCTGTCTTGGAAGACCAGAACAACCAAGATTCCTAGAAAGAAATCTTGTGTGTTTAAACAAAAAGTGATGGCGCTAGCAACAAGACAAAACAAGACCAATACTCTCTACAACAGGAGAGAATTTGAAATCACGAACTTGTTGTAGAAACAAAGACTGACATAGAAAAGTAACTATTCAGGAAGGACTTAGACCAGCAGACAGATCTTCAGAAACAAAAATATTTGAAAAATCTTGAGAATTTTAGGATATGTGTGATTGTGTTGATGCACAACTACGTGTATACACTATTCAGCCTAAGAAACCAACATATACGCGGGTTCACTTAAGGAAACTTGCGTATATACACTTCTGTAAACTAGAAAAACAGTGTATATAAAAGATCACAAGAAAAAAAACAAAAAAGGTCTGAAGAAACAGATCAAACTTACAGTTCAAGTTCCTACAGGAACAAACTACACAGTCACAGCAAGAAAATAAACAGCTGAGCCCTGATTGGCTTGAACAAACCCAAACTAGGAACAACAATATTGTTTTCCCCAGTGGACTCGCCAGTTCTGTTTATGGATAAATTCCCCTAGGGTCTTGGGTTGATACCCTAGCAGATCGTAGGTTATCTACAAAGAAAAACACGCATTCCACACAGCCATGACGCTAATATAAACAAACTACGAGAAGAGAGGTGCACCTGGGGGTCTTTCGTTTGGGAAGATCTAGCCAGGGTCCAAACCCTCTTGGAATTCCTTTTAGTCCCTCAACCTACAAAAAAATCAATTCTAGAGAGTACAACAGTATATTGACCAAGCATCATAAAGAAATCATCTTCATAGCATATTGAAAGGTAGTTAGTTATACAATTAAAACAACCATTCATATGTGAATCATAACATTGATATCATAAACATGATGAAGATTTATATCAAGAACAAGACAAGTGTTTCTTTTATTATAGATAACTAAAGTACAGAAAGGAATGATTTCACTAGAGTCTTCCTTTCGTAGGCTCCAAGCAGAACCGTCCTCCGGATTTTTCCAGTCTCAAGCCTTCAACAAACTCCTTCCATGACTTACTCCAAGATATCTCAAGTAGTGGAAAGACATCATAACTCAAGGAAACAAGGGTTTCCTGTAATGGGAGAAGTGCTGGAAGCACAAGGATCTTCAGACCTGGTCAGGGTTAATCTCAGCAGAGTGATTTTTCTCTCTTTCTTCTCTCCCTTAGGCCTTCCCATTGAAGGCTTTTTATACTTCTCCCAAATTAGTTTTTTAGTTGGGAATTTGTTGGGAACAGTTGGGCCACGGGCACTAATAGGTAATCAACAAGTAAAACCCATGATCTCCACCCGAAATTAAGGAGATTTAATTTTTTTAAGTGTTTTAAGACATATACGTGGGTTTGGTATACAAAGACCTGCATACACACGAGTTTAGCTCAGGGAAATGTCACATATAGGGAATAAAACACTGTTTTTTAAGTATTTGGACCAGTTCTCGAAGGAGGGGTTGCCCTAGGCCATCAGTGCAACATCACAAACATCAAGAGTGAGATTTGGAGCTATAACAATGAGCCTTGTAATTTACCTATTTTGGTCACCAATCATATCCCCATGCTAGAACTATTGCTCACCCTTTAGCAATTCACCCTTCTTCTATTTTCTGATGTTTTTCATTTATCTCTTTGATTACCTACTTGATATCCCAAGTTGATGTAGTTGTGGTAACCCCTGCTCATTGGAATTCTACATTGTCTTGTATAAACTTCCATTCCCTGGATTATTCTTCCTACTCTTGGTGTCCTTGGAGCCCTAGCAGTAAGGGTGGATTGAACCTAATCCCTATCAATTAAAATCCAACTCATTGGGTGATCCTTTTGTACAAGGAAGTTCTTGCCAAGTGTTCCTAACAATTGATTGAGACTCCCTTATCTTCATGCTATGGGGAAACCCTTGTTTCAAATAGCGTTTTCATTGATGACAACAAGATTTCATTTATGCCAAATGGGATGTGTGTACAATAGCAGCATGACCATCCTTGATTACCACAAATGTAACAAGTCACTTCATGAAGTAGTATGACAACTTGATCCTTCACAAGGTATCATTACATTTTGATATGGGAAATTGAAGTTATTTTAATTTTAGATGAAGCTAATGTGTTCAAATTCTCTTACACATGGTATCATTGTGTAGTAATTTTCCATAACTTTCTAATGATATATTCTACTCAGAAAAAATCCTCCCAGATGAGAAGTTATGGCCTATTGAAAACTAGTATTAATTTGGGGAAAAATAAAAAGGCCAAACCCAAAATATTAATATGTTCAAGATCATGCAAGTTTGGAGTGGATCTGCTATTTACTCAACAGGTCCACATAAAATATCATGGGAAGTAAGACATTGTTTAATGCCACTAAACAAAATGCATGTTTAGGATCAATCACCAGAGTTTCCAACAAATAAATGACTAGATTAAAGAGAAGTAACATGAAGTTTAACCCTCAAATCAAAATAAAACACATGGCACTATCTTATTGGAGGTGACATAACACTTGATGATTTCAGAACAAGTGACATGTGGCATCACTGGGGCCTTGCCACATGGTAGTGTCCAATTGTAGATTTGGAATTACAAATAAGTTAAATTTGGGTGACAGGTGGAACCCCTATCTAGATGACATGTGGAAAATTGACATCATGATGACATCATATACGAGTTGACAAAAGACCCTAAGGTCCAGGTCATGTGGTTTGGTTATATGGTATATTGGCTCGATTGTTAAATACATTTAAAAACTATGAAATCTCTGCAAAAATTGGTCAGCCCCTCCATGGCCAATATTTATATATAAGGCATCATGATCCATGTTTATACATGCTAGACATTCGATCAATTTAGTATCATATGAAATGTGGGTGAACGCTCTGCAGTCAAAATTCAAGTGGAGATATTTTGGTTTGATTCTTCTAGTTTGGTTTTTGTGTGAGACAACACCAAGGACATTCTTTCTTTATTTATTTTGTGACAGAGGTCATTGCCACCAGGACGATGCTAACACCATTTTTTTGAATTGTTATGTGACAAAGGTCATTGCCACCAAGGACGAGCCGAAGCCATTTTTTTTTTTGTCACCAAGGCTAACGAAGTCCACTATTCTGTTTTGTTTTCGCTGAGGATGAGTCGAGGCCACTATTCTATTTTATTTCCACCAAGGGCGAGGCTTATGTTTTGTAATTGAGTTCATTTCCACTGAGGGTGAAGCCTTTGTTTAGTGACTAAGTTCATTACAATCGAGTTCAAGGCATGAGTTTTTTTTTACTGAGGGTGAGACCATTGTTTTGTTTTGTGACAAAGTTCATTACTTAGGGTGAGAACATTTTTTTGTGACTGAGTTCATTAAGGGTGAGACCATTGTTTTGTGATTGAGTTCACTGCCACTAAGGGTGAGGACATTGTTTTGTTCTATGACTAAGTTTATTGAGAATGAGGTTGAATCCATGCACTATTGAAATTGTAGATGAGAGAAAATTCATCACCATCGTGGCCTTGAGAATTGATAAGATTGGGCGTAGAATAACCATGTGGATCCATGGAGGTATGAAGGGTCAATGGGAATCATTGAACATGGTGAATTCACTTTAAATATGTAAGAGTAGCACCGTGTACCAAGGAACATAGAGAGCGCAGTTGGTAAGTCATTGGTATATATGTGTTTGGTTGAGAGTTTGACTTGTGGCACAAACATTTTGGTCAATTTTTAATACATTCAATCATTTTCTCGCATTGTTTGCAAGTTTTGGTGACCTACATTGGAATTCAATGGACATTTTGGAGAACTGACATCAAATTCTAGTCAAATTTTGAAACATGCCTTGAAAGTGAGTTTATGTCAAAAATTTAGTTTTAAATATGGTTTATAATGGTATTTTTGGGTTTTTGAAGTCATTATTAATCTAAATCAAAATTTGAAAGAAATTAAGCAATAAAGACACAAAGAGAGATGTATCTAGATATGTGTGACAATGTTTTGACTCATATTTGATGATGAATGCCTCATATATTTGATTGGATAAGTTACAAGTATATTGTAGGTGTTTTGGATACAAGAGGTTAATAGGTTCCAAGGAATATTTTGAATGACTAGATTGCAGTTTTACTTGGAGTATAGTTTAGGGACAATCAGACGACAAACAATACTAGACATTGACATGAATTTTGTGACAATGATTATAGTTGAGATATTGTTTGCAGTTTACATGGTAAAGAATTTTACAGTGATGGAGATGGTGACAATGAGTATTTTTATTTGTTAGACCATTACAGATGATATATTATGAATGTGGATCTAGTTTGAAAATGTGATGAAATGGAGGTTCACAAGGAAGAGAAGGAAGGAGGTTAAAGCCTCAATCAAGTTGGAGCCTACTATGAGAAACTACTTTCATCATCAAGGTTCAAGCCTCAATTAGGATGTAGCTTACCACAATGGGTAACTTGCATATTTTTGGGGTAATTGACTCCCAGAGGTTGGGGAATACAAGTTTATGTAAAAGAATTAAGAACTAAGCACAAGAAAAGTTGGTGGTTTTCTCCATTTGGGTTTTCACCTGAAAATATTTTTCTCCTTATGATGTGATGCTCTCTTGTGTTGTTAATTGATTCTTGTCATGTTACTCATATGATGATGCGTAGATATAACTGATTACATATACTTATGTTTCACATTTATATCGATGAATGATTAAGAAATATTGTTAAAATTTATCTCACACTAATTGAACAACCACGCCCCCCTTCCCCCCCCCCCCCCCCCCCCAGGTGTGACCTTTGGGACAACAAGTGGAATAACAGCAGGTACCTTCACGAACAACTAATTACTAGAAGGTTGAAGATAAAGAATAAATGGCCACTACGAAAGAAGTGGGGAAGCGCCCTGTGTTTTTTGGAACCAATTATGCATTATGGAAGATAAGGATGGAGACATATCTCATCTCCCTAGGATAAAAATTTTGGAAAATTGTGAACATGGAATATGAAGTTCCCATTGTTATTCCAACAGATGTAACAAAGAAAGTAGTTTACACATATAATACACAACTGAAGCATGCTTCCTAAGTGGCTTGGCATAGTAATAATTTCTCAAAGCGATGCAATACAAGCCAGCTCATGAGGTATGGAATAAGCTTCAAACTTATTATGAAGGTGATAAGAAAGTCAAACAAGTCTAATTGAAAGCTCTCAGGGGACAATTTGTAAGTTTGAAGATGGGAAATGACATGGACAATACTTAATATTTTCTTTGCATAGACAACATAGTTAACTCCATTGTAGGTCTTGGTGAAGATATCTCTAATAGTTATTTTGTTGGAAAGGTTTTGAGATCAGTTCCATAAGGATTCAATGTTAAATTTTCAATCCTTGAGGAGCTAGCAGAGTTGTCAAGATGACAATAGAAAATTCTATGGAAATATTTATGCATATGAGTTTAGAATCAAGGAAGACAATTCAGGAGTCAAGGAAGCAACCTTCAAGGTAGAAAAACAAGAGAAAAAGAAAAAAAATTAAGAAGAATTTGATTCTGATGAAGAAGAAGCCAATTTTTATCAAAAGCTCAAGAGAGGAACCAACAAAAATCAAATGTAAGCTTCATTTCAAGTGTTTTGAATGTGGAAGAATTGGACATTATGCATCTAAAACTCCTTATGCTAAGTGAATGAAAGTGACGATGAATAAAAATTCAAATCCGAGTATCGAAAGAAGAGGCAAGCAAGAAAGAAAAAGAAATTTTATTCAAAGGAGAAAAGTAATACTGAAAGCAGTGCAAGTGTGATTGATGAAGAAAGGAACAGAATAATATTCATAGTTGAGGTCAAAGAACCTGAAGCAAAAGTGGATCTTGAATGGGAACTAAGAAGTTCTTTGAAGGAAATCTGAACTCTTAGGGAAAGAAAAAAGCAATTGATGTAAGACAAGAGTTAAAATGAAGAGACTATTGTTGCTCTCAAAATTGAACTAGAAGAAACTAAAGAGGGAAAATTAATTTATGTTAGCGCAATTAAATGAAAAGGAACAAATATGTGAAATATTGGAAGAGAAAGTTGTCCTATTAAAAGAAGAATTGGAGTAGCTCAGTTAAAAGTTAAACAAAGGCTTAGAATCTATAGATCATATTCTCAACAAGCAGAGGTCTCCACTTATCAAGACAAGTCTTGGCTATCAAGAAGGTGAAGCATTAAAGAGCAATGATCCCTCATCAAATGAAATATATATATAAAATATTGATCATACTTTTATAGTATCAAGCAACATATCACTTGAAGATCCAAAGAAAACAAAGCATCAAGTCATGCAAGTTCATTCACTACAACAAATACCTATGATTATCTTCCTCTTTAGCTCCCTTTTTTGCTTCCACTGACTTTTTTAGTGTATTTTTCTCCACATTTTTGGAAAAACTAATGCTATTTATTGGGATGGTGCTATTTGTGGTGTTATTTTCACCAATCACAACTAGTCGTCACTAAAGTTGGCACTAAATAGCGCTAGATTTAGCGTGAGATTTAGAGCTAGATTTAGTGCCAAATTTAACATGGATTTAGTGTCTATTTTAGTGTGACCTTTTGAAATCACCTTTAGCGCCTCCATCAAATTTGAGCTTTATCCCTTGCACATGTTTTTTCAAATTGGTAAACTTACTTATTAAAGATTCATTCTCTTCTTGTAGAGAAGCCTTTTCATCTTGAAGGCCATCAATACGATATTTCTAACCTACAATGTTCATCCTCAGAAAGAAAAGCCCTCCCATTAGAAGAAAGTGAATAGAGTTGTGCTTCCTTTGTATGGCATGCCCAATGAAGCCAAGATTTTTCTAATTTTTATTTACAAATGAAGGATCCATCTTGGCTATGGAACTTATAGATTACAATTTCAAAGATTGAACAATTACAAGCTATGGGCTTCACACATTTGTCCCAAATTTTGCATTGGAGAGAGGCTACCCGAATTGTGTGCATCTATTTAAGGAGGGTTATTGGGAATATGTACAAATTGCGTATGTGCGTCGTTATTCTATATTTGTAAGTCTGAAAGTTTTTGTAATAATATTTTCTAGATTTTGTTTCATTCAATATATAAACTATAGTTTTAGAATATCCTTCAATTACTATTGAACAAAGAATATTAGATCTGCAAAAATGAATCCCCATTGACCATGCAATCATTTATACTTGGTTAGTTGTTACCTTCCCATTTGAATTTTAGATAATTAAAAATAATTTGGCCTTCATTGTTTCTAATGATACAACCACCAATACCCTCCCTTAATTTTTCCCTAGAAGCATTATCGACGTTTGATTTATACCTCTTTAACATAGGTGGGTTCCAAGGAGACGATGAACTGCATGTTCCCAAGTCTATGTCCATTAATGAAAATAAAATCAGATCTTCTTGGAGTAGGAGATAATACTCTATCCAAAAGGATAAAGAGACCATAGGATATCTTAGGGGTTGTGCTCCTTTTGCGATTCTTGGTTGGATCTCATCTAATTTAGCTCAAATTTGGGTTGGATCCATTTTTATTTATTATTTTTTTGCTTTGGGGTATGGATTTATTCTCTTTTAATTTTTAACTAGGTCATAAATTAAATGAAATGATTTCAATTATCCTTGATTAGATCCTTCTTCAATCAATTTGGTGATGTTGAGGCCCTATGTTGGGAACAGGTTCTCCCAAGAGCAATTTTGGGGCTAACAGCCCATGTTTTGGGACAATTTTGTAATAAAGTTATAAAGTCTCCACATTTTGTGGTCGTGGAGCGTGAAGGTGTCAAGAGTCATAAAGGGTTGTCTACCCTCATTTTTTAAAGTGTCAAGTTGGCTATAAATACCTACCCATGGTCCATGGACCATGGGATTGTATAAAAAGGAGCTAAGTAAGTAAACTCTAGGCAGTTAGAATCAAGTAGGCTTTGGAAGTTTTGGTAGAGAAGTCTAAGTGTTTCAGGTCTTAGTGTAGGTAGAGGCTCTGCAGCTGAGTGCGCATAGGCCTAGGGTGGAAGTCCGCAGCTGAGTGCGCAGGGTGGATAGAGTCTGCATTAAATTGGAAGATATTAATGAAGAGAAGTATTCTGCAATTACTATGTATTTAGTCTATGTTAATGCATCTGACTATATTGCATTTTGGGTTTATTTCACAATGTTTAGTTGATGTGCAAATGTATGTGATTATATTTTTTAATTGAACACAAGTAAAGATATCAGTTTACGCGATGCTAACTGTAATTGATTGGTAAGATAAGTAAAACACTTGAGATAACTTGGGAACCTGTAAAACAAATTGTCATAGCTGCGCGAAAGTACTTGAACCACGGGTTAGGACTACATGAAGGTCAATCGTACACCTTCGCGGAGGTACTGAAGGGTGCAATAAAGGGTAGATTGATAGAGCCCTAAGACTTAGCGACCTACGTGAAAGAAGGGGTAGGGGGTATAAACCGACATCACAACCATCTTAGGGTGCGGAAACTTAGTTCCAGCATCCCCCCATACTACTTCGAGTGAGACTTCGGTTCGTGCCATACAAAGTAATGCTGAAAGGGCCAGTAGTGTAGGGATTTGTTTAGCTAACTAACATTGAACCTGGGTCAGGGCCTAAAAAGACAACAAATGGTTTTGTTGTCGGGATCAGAATCTGAATGAGAGATGTGTGATGTCGTATCACTGGAATCCAGCTAAGAAAGAGATCGAAGATTGGTTGGATAGGAAGATCCACGAATTCACGGTGCAGGAGAACAGAAATCTGCAGCTAACAAAGGAACAATGGCTAGACAGGTACCTGTATACAAAAATACACGAGATCTTTTTTTGTTCCTTTCGAGTTGAGTTATACGAGTGGATCGCAAAGTTAGCAAATAACCAAGGAAACTGGAGGCTTGATGGTCCTATTGTCTGGACCCCGGAGTTAGTACAAAGACAGGAAGCCTCTAAGGATAAGATTACTTGCATTGTTGATCATTGGCTTGATTGTATCATAGGAGGGTTTGTGACAAAATTCATGGTCAATACCTTAGTCAGTTACAGTGAGGCAGAGCGATGCTTTTTCAAAGGTCTGTGAAGTAAGTACTTGAAGTCTTTAAATACTTGGATTAAGATGTTATTATGCGAAAAATGGGTTATGGAGCTACCTTCATGTTCGGAGCTACGCGAAGTGGAAAGACTTATAGGAATGAACGAAGAAAGGGTCCTTAATATAGCCCACTAATTTCACCTCCTTTGAGTGAAGACGAGGGAGTAGTGTAAGCTTCTCCATGAAGTGTAGTTCAGTTGATAAAACAAGGGTTCCCTACTACCTCCACCCACACCACCTCCACCTTCACCACCATCACCTGCGACTTCACCCACACCATCACCACCTCCACCACAATTCAACATGGCAAATTCAGTGAAGCTGCCATTATTTAAAGGCTTGGGTAATGAGGACTCGGACTAGTTCTAGTTCTTCATAAAAGATGTATGGGAAGCTCAGGGTGTTACAGATGATCACATGAAGAAGGCAACATTGGTTAGTTCTTTGCAGGATCGCGCACTAACTTGGTACATCAAGTACTCTAACAATAACCCAAACACAGGGTTGATAGAGATCCAGACTATGTTGAATTAAAGAGTTCAATAAGCCTAAATCTGAAGCACAGTTGATTGTGGGGTTCAAGGAAATCGCGATGAAACCATGTGAGACACCTTGGGATTTGGATTAGAGATTGAAGTGTAAAATCCACGAAGATAATATGAACTTAACAGATGGACAACATTGTGAGTGGTTCGTGGCTTCACTCTTGCCTCACCTAAGGGTTGCACCATCACAACAGAAGATTAGAACTTAGGCAGAGGCATTAGAGATTGCAATAATATTGCATGAAACATCGATGCAAGATCTAAACCTGGGGGTTCAGCAGATCCATGCATAGTTGAAAAATATTTACCTTGAAATGAAAAGTTTGAAGCAAGAAAGAAAAATTCAACTGGAGGTGTGCAAAGACATATGGTTCCTGAAATGTAAAGGTCAGAGGCATGACAAAGGCCACTGCCCAACCTTTGCAAAATATGTTGGAGGAGGAGGACCGATGAATTTGAGGTTGGAAGCCAAGCAGGATTGAGCATGGGGCCTGTGTTGTGGTCCACTATATGTCAGGTAGCAAGGAAACATACGACTAATAATTGTCATTGCTGCAAAAGTTTGTACAAACACCGCAACAACTATTTTTCAACTTTTGCAAGTTGGTAGGGCATGATGAGCACAACTGCTGAAGCTATGAACTAATGATGGATAGAACACCCACTTATAAAGTTCAGGTAGAAATGCGGCCTCCTAACTAGAGCATTGGGATGGGGAGAACAAGCTTTCAGGGGCACGGACGAGGCCGAGGTGGAGGAGGACCTGGCAGAGGTCAAGGATAACTAATCTGTTACAATTGTGGAGGATTTGGACACTATGCCCATGAATGCACTAACCAAATGTGTCCGTCGTGCAAATATTACACTCAGTTTGACCTAGGACTAAGGAATGTCCTACATTGATAGCAAGGAACATGACAAAGGGGTGCTACCACCGTAGCTAACTCAAAACCTATAGATGATGAGGGTTGAGCCTCATGAGAGGGATCCAAATGTGAATATCATGCTCTGAAGTGGAATTACAATAGGCAACGATAAGGGGAAACAACCTAAAGACAACTCATGGGTTTTCAAAGCTCCAGAAAAGGAGGTTGAATTTGATTTGGAGCGCACACGCAAAATGTTCAGCGAAGCAAAGAAGAGCTTCGCTGAGGCCTCTACCTCAGGGAGCAGGGATAAACTTGTTCAGGAAATGGACCCTTCTATGCATACGACCTTTATAGAGACCTACATGAAGCTGCTACGTGATAGGAAGCCTGTGAAGGGGTTAGAGGAAATTATAAATAGATGAGCTGAAAACACTTAGGGTGAACCACATGTGGTACGGAAGACTGGTAAGCATAAAGTAAGGACAGGACGTGAGATGAGACTCACCACATAGATAGGAGAATATGAAATGGATCAAGTTATTCTGGATTTGGGGTCAGACGTGAAAATTTTTCCAAAGCAAACTTGGGAGCAGATGGGGAGACCCACACTGCAGTGGTCTCCGATTCAGTTAAGGATGGAAAATCAACAGAAGATCAACCCCATGGGAGGTTGCAGTGAATAACTGTAGATATTGAAGGCATAAGCGCATTGGCTAATTTCAAAATAATAGAAATTATGGATGACAGCAACCCCTACCCTGCGCTACTTGGCATTGATTGGGCTACTAACATGAATGAGGTAATCAAACTGTTATCACTCAAATTTTCCTAGAAGTTGTAAGAAGAGGAAAGTGGTTCGAGGTAACCACAAACCAACTTTTGGGTATAGAATCTAGCCAATCTGTACCTAGAGAGGGCTCTCTCTTTAAGATTTAGCTTTGTTTTATAAGGTTTTAGACTAGTTATTAGAGCTTTGGGATTTTGATTGAGTTTGTCAATGAAATTCGATAGCAGATGGGTATCACTGAATATTTCAGGCCATTGGGCTAATGGAGTCAAAAGAAGATGGCTCAACTGGATTTGGTTTCTCTGCAAAGGATGGCTTCACAAGGAAATATAACTAAATAAGGGAAATTGATGACTTTAAAGGATTGTTTGGTCAATTTAGTGTTGTCTAAATTGCTATCATAAATTGTCAACCCGGGGCTCGTAAGCTGATGAAGTGAAGTGTACAATATATACTTAAGTAGCCTTTCCTAGTTCTTTTTGTCATTTTTA
>APFE031284809.1:0-12340 GCA_000404065.3 Pinus taeda
GTTAGCGCGACTTAATACAAACAGAGGATGTGCTGGCTATGAAATTCGACCAGCACGGAAAACCCGTGTGCTTCCGTGCTGGCAACACATCAGTTGCACTAGCAGCCGCCAGTTAGCGCGGTTATTTCAATAACAGTCGCGATGATCAAATAAACTTTGGCAAAGAGGGTTATTTGGCCAATTCAGAGAGCATGAGCATGATGGATTTGATTTCATGACACAGTAGGGAGACTGACAGGGAGACAGTGACAAATTACTGTGTAACAGATGCCCCCTAAAGCATGAAGCCCGAGAGAGTGGGAGGGGTGAAATGCTTTACAAAACTGTTGAACCAGAACACCACCAGGAAGAACCTACATGTAAGTACAATTGATATCTCGATTACATGTAGTCTAGGCATGGGCGCAGCCATCCAAAAGACATATGAAGAAGGTCTGTGGTATGGACGCAGCCACCCAGCTGAAGAGAACATGATGATAAAAAGGTATGGTTGCAGCCATCCTAAAAAACTCAGGTTTGGGCGCAGCCATCCATCAAGGAGTCATGTAATAACAATCCACAAAATCGCAGCCTGGCTCGCAACAGACTAGAACCAGAGTCTTGCGCTCCATCCAAACCCGAACGAAGTACAAGTCCAAGCATGTGAATACAGGAGTCGAAGTCCAACATGATTGAACATCGTCTGATTACCAGCCAATGATGAAAGCTGTTAACAGACGCGAGAGGTGCCACCAATAATGACGATGGTCCTCAAGGTACTACAGGTACAATCCATGGCATGTGAATGAATGAGCTGGTGTCGAACACCCGTAGAGTCGTCCGATCGGAAGCCAATGACGAAAACCTCGCGTCGAACACGAAGAACCTGCCATTGAGGCATGCAGGCTCCAAGGTACTTGAAGGGAGTCTCTAGGTCACGTTCCTGGATAATGAGCTGAAGTCGACAGGAAGTGATCTTCATCGAAGGTGGGCCATGATGTTTCCCACATCATCGACATGAGATGGAAAGAGACAATATGTTTTGTGTGAGATATCGGAGGGAGCTTGAGTATTCTTGCAGAGGCGAACTTCTCTTGAACATATCGGCGGCACAACAACGGATTTGGCAGTATTTGAGGTCAAATGATCAGGGGCCGTGATGACAAGACGATGAGCAGATGAATGGTCAAATAGGATAACCCAAACCCATGGAGGAAAATGTGAAATGAGATGAGATGTCCCCACCCAGACACGAATGCAAACAGTTCCATGTTCAAGAGCGAGCGACATACTGCCGATGACGACGATTATGATTCCTTTATTTCCCCCACCATTTCTGGCGAGTACCCCGGTTATTTTTGGATGACAAGCTTGACGGGGATAGCATATGCTTGAGGAGAATCATTTCAATGGAATCCGATGTCATTAAGTTTTAACGAGTCTGACAAAGGAAGAACTCGACGCCTTTTCTTGTTTAGAGAGTCTGAAAAGACAGTAGAAAAGAAAACTCCAGGGGGTCCTTTTTCGTAAAGTTGTGTCTCTCGAGCCTAAAAAAGTATAAAATGATGCTCGAAAGAACCTCCTGACCATTACGAACGAGGATTACTTTTCGTAAATAGTGACTTCGACCCGAAAAAGTAAAAAAGCGGTCAGAAGCACGTTGTTTTAGAGCTAATAACGAGTGCGAAACGACAAACACCCGACGATCTTTGTTGATTTAAACGGTCGAAAAAAGAGCTTTAAAAGCGACCGCCTCTCGTTCCTTTTGACGAGCTGAAAGGGGGCTCGGCTATCTTTTCTTGCTTTGTGTTAGAAAAGAGCTTAAAGACGACATTTTTTGGGACCGAGTGTATATAGAACCATTGTGACCCCGCCGATTTCGAGAACCTGCACAAGAAAACCGCCCCCATAAATCCGTTCAACATGTTAAAAAACATCATAAAACATGCATAAAGGCATAACATAGTGACATTAGTACTAAATCCATGGTAAAAGCATGACAAAAACCCACTTTTATAAAAAAACATAATCAATTAAGAATTTTTTACCATAAATAGGGGGGTAAAAGACATTTTTTACCATTGTTACCATTTTGAGCCTTGGAGAACGTTGTGGAGCTGTGAAGTTGACGGAGCGAATTCCAGCCCGTGCGGACATCATTCATCCGATAGCTTGTTCCAGGTACGTTCCTCTCACCCTGCGCTTCATTTTGAGTCCTCTTTTGAGCATTTCCATGGTGGGATTTGGTCGTTTGGCCGAATTTTTTGAGCATTGGTGCGCTCTCGATCAGCGCAGATTCGCTCATCGGGTCCGCGCTGATCGATTATTATTACACACACCACCTCCCGGGTCAGCGCGGAAAACACGTGTGCTTCCGCGCTGACCCAAGGAAAATACAAAGATGCGCCATGATCAGCGCGACTGTTTTAAAAACAGCGGCGTTGACGTTGTGAAGTTTTATTTTTAAGTTTTTTAATGTAGAAACTTCAATGGTTAGCATTCTAATGTTTTTTGGTGGTCATGCAGGATGCAATGGCATTTGTGTGGCAAGAGAGGGCTCATGATAATGAAGATATAGCTGCTTATGCCAATGCGGTGTGCCGAAATGCAATGCGGGCATGCGGTTTCCTCAAGTTTTTCCTCACTCCACGCCTGAGAGCACAACCTGACCTTCTGGAGCTCTTGATCAGAGCTTGGAACCCAGTTGATGGAAAATTCACAATCCGAGGCTGTGATATCGAGTTTGATTACACGGATATTTACTTTTTGACTGGGTTGTCATGGCGAGGTGTGATGCCCATTCTGGAGGGGCAACGGCCCAGCGGTGAGACTCTTGACCAGCTCATAGCTCGAGTGTGTCCACAGGCGCATAAAACACGAAGTGGAAAGGTGAGCATCCCAACAGTGGATGACATGGTCCTTCACACCATACTCTTCATGGTGACCCGGGCATCGGGAAGTTTGGCCAATCACGAGGCCTCAAAGGCCCATCTACTACTAGCTCTCGAGTGTCTACAGCCCACCATGTTCAACTAGGCAGCAGCGGTAACGACCAGCATGAAGAGGCAACTAAGCAACTGTCGATGTGGAGAGTCAAAACAGTTTGGTTATGGGTCGCTCTTACTTCCGCTCATGTTGGAGCGGGTGTCAGCCTTACAACTGCAGGATATGGAGGTGGATCCACCCAGAGGTCCACGGGATACGAGGGCCAGTCGATGGGCCTGGGTCATGCCGCGTGGAGGTGGCGGCCACCCAGTGGCATGGGGTGTTTACTTTCGAGAGTGGCTGGATCATCAGGTCATTTTCGTCGAGGACTGGCCATATGCTGGTATGGATTTCCATGGTGATCCCGACATGCCACTGCCTGCAGGAGAGCATTGGGAAGATGGAGGTAAAACACTTGATCTCTTTTTAATTTTTTATCTTTTGTAATGTTTTTTAAATTTTTCGTGTACATGTCCTGATAAACGCTATGATATGCAGATGTGGGACCCACGAGATCCCTTGGTCTAGCTCCGGAGGCATGGAGAGAGGGACAAGGCACTGGGGTTCTGGCCCTGGCTCCTCCAGGAGGTGACATGATGGAGACTGTGGCGCACAACCTCGAGGGCTTACTGGGGGGAGTGCCAGATTACCAGGGGATTGAGGAGGTCCCCATAGCTTCTCAGATTCACACAGTGGGGGTGGAACCCAGGATGCACCGCCTTTTGAGGCGGGTAGCACGAGCAGTGACATGCTACAGAGACCATAACCTACCATAGTAGATGCCTAGGATTCATTTTTCACTGATGTTTTTGAGAGACATACGTCTCAGATGTACTGAGGACGTCGGCTTTACTTTGGACATGTACACTTATTTTTGAGCGTCTTAGTGCGCCACATGATATATATATATATATATATATAGATATACATGGTGTTTTTATTGTATCTTATGTTTCTCATGTTTTGTTGATTTACATATTACGCAAATGTCTGTCCAATACATAATTAGCCAATGCATCAGTTACTGCATTAAGTCTTCTTGGAATGTGATGATAATTAATGTAATCAAAATCTCTTTCCAATAACTTAACACGTAAATATAACCTTAAAATACGATGATCTCTGATGGGATATCGTCCGTTGAGCTGGTGGACTACAAGCTGCGAATCTAAGTTTACAACCAATGAGCGGATTCTGAGGTTAATCGCCTCAGCTAATAATTCAATTACAGCACTATATTCAGCCACATTGTTTGTTGTACAACCCAGACACACTCCTTGAATATCTACTAACTCACCATGAGGATCGTAGATCACCCATGCCGCAGATGATAGATTGTGAGTACTGCGAGAAGCACCATCAGTGAAACCAACGTAAGGTGATCCAGACATTTGTTCAAGAAGCAAAAGACACAATAAGCAGCGATCACGCCGACACACTAAGATAAAAATTAAATAAACACGCACACACACAACACACTGAAAGCATATGTATGTACAAAGTGTAAAGAGCTCGCATGATACTTATTCAAGTCAAGCCCTTTTCAGGGCTTCGCCTTATTGCACTGTTGCATAACTGGCCTAGATAACGTAGGCATCGCTCGGCCTGTTGTATAAAATGATCAACGGCACCGATGATCTACCCATGCCCCCCGGCCGAGCGAGGCTTACAAGCTAGAGGATCAGTGCCCCCATTGATAGAGGGACCGAGGGTTGCAACAAAGTGCAATGAAGGATCAGAGCGAGCCGAGACCAAAGCAAGTGAAGCAAGGCTCGGAGGTGGGAGGGAAAAGACACCCATAAGGTCGGGTTCTTTGAAGAGCCCGACTCCCACACTCTCAAACGGAACGGAGGTATGCTCAACGAATGGTACGTTTCCCTCAGAAGAAGAAGCGAAGAAAGAAAGCTGGTCGACCGTGACAATTTTCCCCTGATGGGGGAAACGAATGACACGGAAGAGGTATGAAGCCACGGAACGCATGGCATATGTCCAACTTCGGCCCAGAAGGAGGTTATATGTGAGATTTGTGTCCACAACCTCAACTTATACTTCCACAGTCTTCCATTCTAAGGTAATTGGTAGTCGTTGAAGAATACCATAAGGTCGGGATTCTCTCCCGTCGAATGCTTCCAAGGTCATTGGAGACTGACTCAGCGTCAGAGACTGACTCAGCGTCGGAGACTCGATGGCTTTCCAACATGCGATAGACATAATGCAGGATGACGCGCCCTCATCAATGACTGTACGATGGATCTTTTTGGAATTGATGACGACTTGAATGAGGAAAGCGATCTGATGAGGCAGTCGAGGAACATGGCTCTCGAGGTCGAAGGTAATCAAATCCGAGTCTGCTGGGTCGATGCCACTGATGGCCGATAGCAGGGACTTCCTCTGGGGGGGGCAACTCTGAAGGACCTCTAAGGTGGACATAGCCGACGGAGCCTGCGCTAAGTCCTCTATGATGCTATAGTGTTGGGCAGCACGAGCATTCGGATTATAAGAAGACCTTCTGAGTACCCCTTTGTGAGGGGGTCATATTGTCGTCTCAGTACTCGGTCTCTCGATATGGAGGGGACCAAAGCTGGACGAAGGAGCACTTGAGGGGACCTCTGGCTCCTTCTCAGTGGACGACGGATACTCCTTTGCTCGAGTTGTTATATGAATAGGAATAGTTCTATCCATGAAGACCTGGGAACCAAAGGGAGAAGAAGAGGGGTCAACCACCATCTGAGTTTGCTGAGAGGGAAAAGGTTCTTTAAGAACCGCATGGACCCCAGGAGCTCCTTTCAACAAACAACTAACTTCGGATCGCCTAGGGTAGTCCTTAGTGTAGTGATCCTCCTCACAAATGAGGCAAGGATACTTAGGTTTGTGTTTGAAGACCTGGGAACCAAAGGGAGAAGAAGAGGGGTCAACCACCATCTGAGTTTGCTGAGAGGGAAAAGGTTCTTTAAGAACCGCATGGACCCCAGGAGCTCCTTTCAACAAACAACTAACTTCGGATCGCCTAGGGTAGTCCTTAGTGTAGTGATCCTCCTCACAAATGAGGCAAGGATACTTAGGTTTGTGTTTAGCTCCTTCCTCGGCTGGAGGTTTAGAGGATTCCTATTTGGGTTGCTCGGATTTATTTTTCCCTTTCCCCTTTTCCTTTTTCTTTCCTTTCAATGCCTTTCCTGCCATGGTGGAGTGGACGGCGTTGACCTCGGAAGTGTTACCAGAATTTAAAACACCCTGACAAGTGTTTTCGTTGGATGCACTTGACTTTTTCTTCCCAGGGTCCGATGATTTTTTAGAGGCCTGGTTTACAGAGCCAATGACTCCATCGACAGATGGCTTGGGCAGAGCCTTGGATGTACCGGGCTTGGGGGCATCCGGCAAGTACTCATACAAAGTACCAGACTGAGAGTAAACTAAGTCTAGGTATTGAGCATGCGCGATCGCTTGCTCTTCAGTTACACAGGCTCCCATAGCAATGTCCCGTGCAATCTTGGGGACAAAGGAAGTCGAGAACTAGTCGGTGAGGAGTTGATCAGGAATCCAGAACTTGATCAACCTGCGACGTCTTCTCCATTCATGAATATGATCGGAGATATGTGTAGCAGTATCCTACTTAAGAGACGTGAGGAGGTGAGTCTCTGTCTCGTACCGAATGGGTAACTGAAAGTGAGTCAGGAATGCCATGGCCAATGAATTGAAATCTTGAAATGACGCGCGGGTAAATTCAATATACCATTTAGCTGCCGAACCAGTGAGGGTCCTCTGAAAGAGGCGAATCCGAATCGAATCATCGAGCCATGAATTGGACGAACACCATAAGTGATATGTCATCACATGAGCTTGAGGGTCCTCCCCGGCTTTCCCGTCAAATTTGGGACAGTCACTAGGTATCTTAGTTGGAACTGGTGGCCATTGTGGATTGTGTAGAATGGGATCATTCGTTAACTTTGACACATCGGGCAGTTTCAACGTCGCTAGAAATGGTAGCTGCGGATTAAAGGACATTTGTCCCGGGTACGAGGTAGAACCAGAATTCCATCCAGTTCCTGGTTGCCCCCATTGTCCTTTTCCCGATGGGCCAGGTCCAAAAGGGCCTTGTCCAAAAGGATTTTGTCCATAAGGGTTATTTCCATAATCGGGTTGCTGATTCTGCCCCCCAGCACCCCATTGGTTACCATACTGGCCAGCAGGTTGTTGATAATTTTGATAAGGATTACCTTGCGGCTGTTGGTAATTTTGATACGGGGTATATTGATTTTTCCCCTGGGGTTGTTGGTATCCGTACTAAGCCTGGGAACTAGGCGGAATTTGATGACCAGGTTGGGATTGATACCCACCTGAATGCGGGGGTTGGTATTGGTACCCACCCGAATAAGGAGGCTGGGCCTCATACCCACCTGAATAAGGAGGCTGGGATTGATACCCACCTGAATAAGGAGGCTGGGATTGATACCCACCTGAATAAGGAGGCTCGGATTGATACCCGCCCGATTAAGGAGGCTGGGATTGATACCCACCTGAATAAGGAGGCTGGGATTGATACCCGCCCGAGTAAGGAGGTTGGGATTGGTACCCGCCCGAGTAAGGAGCTTGGGATTGGTACCCACCTGAATACGGAGGCTGGGATTGATACCCACCTGAATGAGGAGGCCGGGATTGGTACCCGCCTGCATGCTGAGTCGTCTGGCTAGAAGGTTGTCCTGGTCGGATCTGAGACGGCCCTATTCGCCCAGAAGGTCGAGCTTGCTGAGTGAGGGGTTGCCCTTGCGCAACCGAGGATTGTCCTTGTTGACCAGATGGTTGCTGAGTGGTAGGCTGGCCTTTCTGCATGTAAGGCTGGCCCCCTTGCCCAGAAGGGTTGCCTTGCTGGTTTCCGGGTTCACCATGCTGACCATAAGGTTGTCCCTGGTTCCCATAAGGTTGCCCGGAAGGGTAGCCTTGCTGGGTACCGGGTTGTCCTTGTTGAGCGTTGGGTTGTCCCGGGTTTCCAGAAGGTTGCCCAAGATATGTAAAAGTCAGACCACTAGAGATCAAAGGTTGTCCCTGATTGGGTTGTCCTTGTGGTCCTCCCTGTTGACCTGGGTAATTTTGGCCAGCATACTGCTGCCCACGATTAAGCTGCGAGTAGGGCTGTTGACCCTGGTAGGGTGGTCCTTGCTCTCCTTGTCCCTCATGGTTCTGGCCACCACCATACCCGGTGGTACCCCAAGCCACGTTCAACGGAATGGAAGCCTCATCATAAGGTACTTCAGGCAAGGAGGTATACAAGTAATGATTCTCAGTATCATAATACGAGCCTTGCCCATCTGGGCTCTAGACATTACGCAAGGACTGAAAATATGCCTCCTCTGCCGTCATATGATCGGAAGCAGGAGGAGAACCACTTGCGGGGTGCACAACTCTAGGAGTATGTGTCGATTGACCACTTTGCGCTAGACCTCGAGACAGGCCTGCCGCGGAAGTGACAGCAGATGATGCTGTGATGGCACTAACAACTGGAGTTGACGACGCGACGCAGACGGTTGGGTTGGATGGGACTGCTGTAACAACAGTATGGTGAACTTGGTAAACAAACGGTCCTGTGGTAGGGACGATGTTTTGATCCCAAACAGAAGAGGAAGCTGCAGAGTTCATAGCATCCCTCAAAGATCTATAGCGCGTCGGCACCGTGATACCCAAAGGTGTAACAGTGTAGGGCGTAGAGATGATGGGGGATGTCGCCGAAATGGGAGTATCAATACTCGACATGATGGATGGCCCACTCAACACAAGAGAGGTGTCACCCATATCGGAAGAAGCCATCGGAGATGGGACACCAACAGGAGTGGTGGGAAAATCCTCTTGAGAGGGCTCCCAAACAGGGTTCCAAGAAAATTCGTAGAATTCGTCCTCTGGAGCTCGAGAATTCAACGGTTGGATGCTCGGAACAATGGGAAGAGCGTCACAAACTGGTGTTTCAGGGGCTACAGAAGATGGAGACCCTTGGTCACTTGGGACAGGAGACGGAGTTGATGGATCCGCCAGGATGATCAAATAAATACCCTAAGCAAGCTAACGATAAGAGACCCTACTTCAAAACTAAACGCACACAAGATCTAACCAGGTAATGTTATCGCGGCTGAATAAATTTTTAAGACACAGGAACTGAACTTGACCTTTTCATGTTTCAAGAGTCGAGAAAAGGACGAAAATATGACTCTAGTCTCCTTCGAATGTTTAATGAGCACGAAGTGACAAGACGCTCACTTACACCTTTTCTCTTAAGGAGTCCGAAAAGGATCAAAAGTGACTGCTCTGGAGATTCTAAGCAAAGGATTTACCAAGCAATCCGTAAAACTGCTTATACACCTTGGCAATCGTATGAGAACCAAGGACTTTCCGTACTGCAGTCAATCTTCCTGAATGTTGTGTTTGGTGCGTTACGGCTCACAAGGCGGTAGACTCAGCTTCCTATGGATAAAGGATGCAAACCTAGTGGAGTCTCCCCATATATACGTGACGGTACGTGGGATACCAAATCTGTGCTAGACCACAATTGAATCACACCAGGAGGAATCACCCAACCTTAATGCGAAAGCAAGAGTGACTAGGTTTAATGACGCCGGAGCACGTCTCTAGCCTAGACCTCTAGATATTTGCGTTAAGTTCCAATGCGTTTTTAGGTAAATTCGGTTTATTTTATGGTTGATCTTGAATTAATTTTTGATTTCAGGTCCTACCGTATGATCTCTCACAATTACTTAGATTCAAACTACATGCCAAAGAACACCATTTCGTTCGATGAATTCTAACTATGAGAAGGTTAGGAATTTTTCGATCAAACAAAATGAACACAAGCAATCAAACAATCTAATGCAACTAATGGCAAGGAAACAAAACTTTTCTTTTGAGAATACAAATCAACAAAATGTTCTTTTTCCCTTTCAACTATCGAATGAAAAAGATATTAGTTTGATTTTTCAATGGAACAAAGCACTTTAAAATGAATTTTGAGAGACAGCAACACCGAGAAAAAGGAATAAAATCACTCAATGAAAACACAACAAAGTTCCCAAGACACCAAAACAGTTTTCCAAATCAAAGAAAAAACTAAGGCTTGTTCGAGCTATGTAATCTAAGCTCAGCAAGACAAAAAGGAATTCAAACAAGGAGGAAGCAAATCTCTTGGAAAACAACCAAAAACACTTCAACAATCACTGAGCAAGTGTAAAAATAAAATCTAAAGTTGGCTGGTCAAACGAGAAAACAAGATCCCACGGAAGGCTTGACACACACACGGCCACTAGATGCCCTAGGGCTAGGGTGCGAAATCAATAGAGAAAAGCAAACACCCGGAGGATGGGAGTTAAAACCAGTCAAACAGAGATTCAACACATCCCAGCAACTGTAAAACTCATGGAAAGATAAAAACCAAGCAGCGAAAGCGAAGAGGAAGGTTTTGCAAAATCGAAAAGAAAGCAATAAACGAACCCTTGCGGAACAAGACTTCGCAAGCAAGTATCTCACAGTTCAGACAACAGAAATCAAGTCATAAACTAGGTGGAAAGAGCAGGGGATAGTCAAACCAACAGGCTCAGGAGGAAAAATTGAACAAAATTCAATTCTACAGGATCAGCGCGGGTGACCCTCAGCAACTGGGCACTGACCAGACAACACGCGTAGCAACTTTGCGCTGTCAGCACGGAAGTACACGGCTTAAGAGCGTTGGCTCGAAAACAAGGTCAGCGCGACTATTAAACGTACAAGTGTGATGACAGTGAAGTCAAAGAAACAGATACGTGACGTCAGCGCGAATGTTCTGATATAAACCACGCTGAGGCTAAAAAACAGGCAGAACCAAACCAAAAGCTCCCAGACCAAGGTAATGGCTTTTTAAATAATTAAGGCATTTCCCAGAGTAGACCAGGAAATCTAGAAGCAAAGAACTAATCCCCAATCTTTGACAAGAGAATAACAATCAAACTCAGGACAAGGATGAACAACAAGAGACACAAGCAACCTCCCCAGTGGAGTCACCAAATTGTTGGAGAGGTAAATCCCCTCTACAGATAGAGGCGATCCCTACTAGCCCAGAACGGGTCTAGCAACAATCAATCAACGCTACTATGCAAGCTCCTAATTGCAATTACAAAGTAGGCAATGAACACCTACTTGGATTCCAGCGCTATTGTTTCATGAAGAGATGTCGCTCTCGCTCCTTTGCTCTGGTCGGTCACGATCCTCCACTATCCTCGTGGATGGACACCTGCACATGCAAAGAGAAAACAAACACAAGCGTGAAATCTAATAAAAGCAACTATACATCAGTCAGAAAGGATGTAATTCACATTAACCATTACAAAGACAAATGAGAATGGAACCATAACAGTAGTCATCTATTCTTTATTAATAAAAAACAGAGAAAGGTACAACCAATGTTTTGACGTTGAGTCCTTCTCAAGAGGGTCCAGCCAGCAAGTCTCATAAGCATTCACCCTTGGAGGTAGATCTCCCAAGACAAACAACTCTCTCTCTCACACAAGGCAACAAGACTTCACAACATTCCTTAAGATCTCTAGCAATCCACACTTAACACACCAACTGCCTATTAGGAGCAGCACTAAAACACTATGAATTCCAATCTGTCAAAAACTATTTCCAAAAACTAGCTGCTCATGGCAATGGTGGAGGCTTATATAGGAGAAGGAGTCTCCATGAATGGTGGAAGGATAAGTTTATCTCGAAGAAAGGTGGCTCATATGACGAACAGACATGCCATAGAAGGGAGGGCGACATTCATAAGGCCAACAACCAGGTCTGGAGTCATCTGGAAGGCTGGTTGTTAGAACAAACTCGCCCAAACAGGATTAGCGCGGGTGCATAACTGGACTGGAGCGCTGACGCCGCATCTTAACAACGGAGGAGACTATGTTAGTGCGACTTGATACAAACATATGATGCGCTGGCTATGAAATTCGATCAACGTGGAAAACCCGTGTGCTTCCGCGCTGGCAACACATGAGTTGCACTAGAAGCCGCTAGTCAGCGCGGTTATTTCAATATCAATCGCGATGATCAAATAAACTTTGGCAAAGAGGGTCATTTGGCCAATTCAGAGAGCATGAGCATGATGGATTTGATTTCATGACACAGTAGGGAGACTGACAGGGAGACAGTGACAAATTACTATGTAACAGTCTTCTTCATGCACGCAGATTCAGGATGAAAACCACGGTGGCAATAATTGCACATTGATTGCCCTTTCTTCCCTTTTCCTTTCTGATGGTCTTTGGAATTTGCCTTTCCTTTTGCATGCACAGTGAGTGCATGCGCTTTGGAATTTTTAAGTGTGCCCATTTTGATGAGCTTATCTTGCTCATGCATCAAAGACTGAATAAAA
>APFE031284809.1:12459-33967 GCA_000404065.3 Pinus taeda
TAAAAGAATCCAGTGAGGGCATCTTCCAAGCTACACCAGTTGCAGATCTGACTGTGTGGAATGTAGAGACGAATACTGCATACTCTGGACCAAGTTTTGATAAAATGGAAAGAATCAACTGATTTTCTTGCTTGGATTTGTCGATCCCGCATTCTTTCAGCCGAACCAACAAGGCTTTATACCTTGTGAAAAAATCTTGAATGTTCTCGAAGTTTCTTGGATCTAATGAGTTTAACTCATTTTCGAGAATGTGACCTTGCATTTCATCCTGTTTTCCAAACAATCCTTCCAAAATTTTCCATACTTCATTTGGAGTTGAAAATGATTCAACATGAAATAGCAGTTCCAGAGAAATAGATAAACATAGGATGCCGAAGGCCTCGTCCATGCGATTGAAATATCTTGTTTTCTCCATTGACGATGTTGGTTCAACTTCCGTTTCCATGGTTATTCGAAATAAGCCTCTACTTCTGAGATGAAGTTGAATCTTTGACTTCCATTCGAAATAATTATATGGAGTGAGAATTGTCAATTGTGGAAACTCCAATTTAGACTCCATTCTTTGTTGTTGCTTCAATCTTCTGAACCTGCAAATAAAATTGCTTGTGCACTGATTACAAATCCCTGTGCTCTGATACCATGTAAGATTTTGAGATACACTGATCTAGATCTGCAAAACAATAAACAAGCTTGCAAGAGAAGGAAGGAAGCGAGTAAGAATTGAGAAAGAATGAATTGATTCTTCAATATTAGGTTTAGAATAAATACACAAAAGCAACTAAGTTAAGCTTAGTTGTACATGCAATAACTAAAGCTAACTAAAGCTAAGTGTGCTTTATTTTATGTTAATGTGTACATGTGCCACATGCAAGCAATAAGTTAACTGGAGCTAATCTAGGTACATGTACACCAACACCGCTAGTCTAAATACATGTACACCAACACTTCTCCTAGAACTATGGTCCTCAACCAAATAAAATAACTCCATATCGGCCACTCATGCCTGTCGATGTTCGTGAGACTTGCCTCAATCCAATTTTGAAGTTCTGATCAAATAAAATAGCCATTTTTTTTGGTCAACCATGCAACATGGAAAGTTCTCTCGATGACAATTCTCCAACGTAACGGTACAATATATTATATCTGTTAACTGATGTTGCAGCGCACAATAAAATAAAATAACTCCATATCGGCCGCTCATGACTGTCGATGGCCTCGAGACCTTGCCAGCCTCAATCTAATTTTGAAGCCTCTGACTAATCAAAGTAACCATTCTTGGAATCGTTCAAATGATAGCTAATCTGACAAATCTGCCCGGAGAAAAATACCAAAACTCCAGGAATCTTACATTAATTTTTAATTTTACACATCATTGTCCACATGATTATTAATAAGGTAGTGACGATCGAAACGAAAATTAATTATGTGGGATTATGTTGATTCCCTCCAATCCAATCTTTCCAGACATTTTTCTAATCGCGATTCACGACACAAGCGAGACGACTTTAAACCGCCACAATTCGTTGACCAAATAGTTCAATGCCAGCTCAACCATTTCACCTGAAGCTTCGCTTTATCATCTAACCATACCAATTCATGTCTTCCCAATGCAAAGGCCTGCGCATGCCCCTCCTCTCATCTTTTTCTAGTGGACTTTTGATGTTACCAATGCCTCGGCCCCTCCTCATCCTTATAGTTACTGCTTACTGTGGCTTCCTACTCCCCTGCTCTCTATGTTTTGTGGACAGGCAATATGAGGTTTGCGAAAACACAAGTACATGTGGTGGTATATATTTCCAGTACCCTTTTGGCATAGGTAATAAAGGATGCGGTGGTCCAAACTTTCAGATCGACTGCGTGCATAACTCAAATCCAGTTATTACACTTGGGGGCCTGAATTACACAATATTAACAGCTCGCTTCGATGAGGGCCACATCGTTATTGTCCGGCAAGAGAATTGTCAATTTATTGACATGAACTTTAAAGTAGGCTACAAATATGCAGGAGAGGTCTTCAATATTTCGGGTACGGCTAACTGGACCGTAATCTTGTACCACTGCAGTAAACCTATCTCACGTGGATTCTACTTGCCGTTCAATGAATGCAATGCTAGTCTTTATTACGCTTTATACGAAAACGGAAATTCCATACCTGGATGTCCCAGTGAACCAGTGATGTTTAATGTGGGAATAGTCAAATGGGTATCTGATAATACGAAGACAGATATAAGTTGTAAATCATGTAAAGCAAGTGGAGGGATATGTGGTTACAACAGTTCGTTTCCAAAGCCAGCCGCGCCCTTCGTCTGCTATTGCAAGGACGGAGCCCGTACAGACAACTGCAGCCACGGTACTCCATTTGTGTTTATGTATAAGTGCCTCTGAATTATTAAATTAAATCGAATGTGCCCTTATAAGCTAATGTTCATTTGTTATTTCTTTTATTTTTCGAAACAGGCATAAACATGGGCGCTGTATTAGGTAAATATCTTCTGAAGTTTCTCCATTTGTGTTTATGTATAAGTGCCTCTGAATTATTAAATTAAATCGAATGTGCCCTTATAAGCTAATGTTCATTTGTTATTTCTTTTATTTTTCGAAACAGGCATAAACATGGGCGCTGTATTAGGTAAATATCTTCTGAAGTTTCTCTGATCTGTTCATGGTTTTGGTGGGTTTGATTATTATCTAATAATTTTAATAACTCCAGGTGGTTCCATTGGAGGGTTTATGTTCCTAGTGGCAGGATTATTCGTGGGTAGAGCTGTGTACAGAAGAAAAATGCTCTGTTTTCGCGAGGTTTTAGTTGTTATGGGCGATGGAGACTGTAAGGACAAGGATATAGAAGCAGATATCAAAGGTAAGATTGGGTCTCTGCCCATTTTCTCCTATGAAGTATTGAAACAGGCGACGAATGATTTTGACGAGAAGAATCAACTAGGAGATGGGGGGTTTGGTTCAGTTTATCTGGGCAAACTATGGGATGGTCGTGCTGTGGCAGTGAAGAGAATGTATCAGGATAATTGCAGAAGATTCCATCAATTCATCAATGAGGTGCAGATTCTTTCGACCCACTATCATCCAAACCTGGTTCGTCTCTATGGTTGTAGTTCCCCACAAAGCCGAGATCTACTTCTTGTTTATGAATATGTTCCAAATGGTACTTTGGCAGATCATCTTCACGGGGAACGGAAGAAGGACAAAGGCCTAGATTGGAACACTCGTCTCAAAATTTGCATAGAAACTGCCCAGGCCCTGGCATTTCTTCACTGCCTTGAACCACCTATATTCCACAGAGATATAAAATCTCCGAACATTCTGCTAGACGATGAGTTACATGTCAAGGTAGCCGATTTTGGGCTTTCAAGATTTGTACCATTAGATGTAACCCATGTTTCCACTGCTCCACAGGGCACGCCGGGCTATGTTGACCCAGAATACCAACATTGCTATCAGCTCACAGACAAATCCGACGTCTACAGTTTTGGCGTTGTTTTGATGGAAATCATCTCCGCCAAGTTAGCTGTGGACATTAGTCGGAGTAAAGGGGAAGTTGTCTTAGCTGAAATGGCTATAGCCAAGATTCAAAAGGGAGCTTTGCATGAGCTGATAGATCCAAATCTGGATATTGACTCAAACCCTGACATACAAGTAACGGTTACTGCAGTTGCCAAATTGGCTTTCAGATGCCTTGCCCCGGATAAGGAAAACCGACCAGATATGAAGGAAGTTGTGTTCGAGCTAGAGGAAATTAAACAAAATGGAAGGAAATGTAAACCTCCGTCGCGAGTTTCTGTTCACGCAATTTGGCCGAGCACATCAACCACTCCTGAAAATAGCCCATCAATAATCCATCATTAACACAGTCCTCCAAATGACTCTTGAATGTTTTTTCGAGGCAAATTACAGTACACGAATAACGATTTGGTTGTAATTTATAATTTCTTCTTCGGAACAGCGCACAGTCTTTACCCAGTAGAGATTATCTTCATCATGTATAAATAAACTACTGACTCGAATAAATAAATTGGTGAATGCTTTCAGTTTTAACCCAATCTGCACTCTGTGCGTGTCATCGTTTCTCGCAGTTGAAAATCGTTTAACGGGACAGATAGATTTTAGACATACGAGAACATGCTGAAATCTAATTTATATATTTGTTATGTTGGCTATATTTGCAGCAATTCCCTTAGCAAAAACCTGTGGATCCTTCGAATATAGTTCTCATGGCAGCAATGAAACACAAGGTAAATATGTTTTTTTCATATCCAGTATCAAGGTGGATTTGTATCTTGTTTCCAAGATAAGTACAACGAAATCGAGCAAACAGAAAGAAAAATGTTTAGAACTGGGTTGCATGCCTTAAAAAACCTGTTTTATTGCACTTGCCATGGCTGCTATGTCTCTATTACCTGTTTGCAGGTTTTCAGATTCGGCATAAGAATATGATGCAGAGCAAAAGATTATATGATATAGAGCTGCTCTGCTTTTTGCTTCTTGGCAATCTTGGCATAAGAATATGTGCTGTAGAGCTGCTTTGCCTCTACTCCCTGAATTTTTCGCGGTTTTGAAATTAGAAAAAATGATGCAGAGGAAAACAATATATGTAGAGCTGCACTGTCTCTACTCTCTGTTCCTCGACAGTTCTGGCATAACGACAATTAGTGTAGAGCTGTTTTCTCTTGCTCTTGGTAGTTTTAACTCCCAACATCCTGGAGAACAATTCTTCACCCAACACAGTCTAGCCCGTATCACAACCAGATTGTCCATGAAGAGCTTGATACACCTGAACCTCAATCATACAGTTAGACAAAGACAAAGTCAAACAAAAACTCATTCAAGAGGGAAAATAGTATAGGCTTACAGGGCTGCAATCTGATACGTAACTCGTCCACCGCTACAATTTACAACTGATAGACAATTACACAACGAGGAAACACATTAAAACCAAGAAATCAACTGCAATGGAGGAAAACAACTTGAAATGATTTTATTAATTAAAGCTTCAAAATGTGAAATACAATTTCTAACGTTATTATTTTATTTATTTAAATTTATTTATTTCTTAAACTAAGTTCAGTCTAGGTTGGAGCAGCTTCAATGTTGGATGGAAGAACACTCTCTCCACCAAAGAGATGCTATCACTAGAATTGTGGGAAGCTTGGTTGACCTTGGACACTCCTTGGAATAGTTTAATTCCCCAAAAGTAACTCCATGTTGAATTGGAAAAACAGTTTGCCCACCAAAGGGATGCTATCACCCCCCTTGGAATAGTTTAATTCCCCAATAATGACTCCCAAATGTTGAATGGAAGCACTGTTTGCCCACCAAAGAGATGCTATAACCAGAATTGTGCGAAGCTCGGTCGAGCTTGGACACCCCTTGGAATAGTTTAATTTCCCAAAAATGACTCTCAAATATTGGCTGGAAGAACCATTTGCCCACCAAAAAAATGTTATAATCAGAATTGTGTCAAGCTTGGTCGAGCTTGAATGCCCCTTAGAATAGTTTAATTCCCCAAAAATGACTCCCATCCTCAACCTCTCCCATGAGATTTGAACTAATAACTTGAAAGAGAGTAAACCCTACACAAACCAATTATTCAATATCTCATCAATTTCAATAGCCTTAGTGTAATAAACGAGAGCAATTTCAGTGTCCAAGCTCATCAACATGGAGCGAAGTGAATAAACACTTGGGTAAAAGTCTTTCAGAAAAGATTAGAACATATTAAAGATGTTCAAAGGTGTCAATAGTTTTAATTTGCATTGGAAAGGTTGGAAGCTTTTTAGGGCACATTTTCCTATCAAATTTGCCCAAAATGGAGCAAGCATTTATTAGAATCAAAGAACAAGCTACCAACGTCTACTCGAGCCTTTGATGTACCTTCTCATTCTGCATATTCTCTTGGCTATCAATATTTCTAGAGCTATAGCTCCATTAATGCACTAGGGTTGTATATGCCAACCTTTGGATTTAGGCAAGTACAAAATCCAAGGGTTGGCATATACTGCACCAATGCATTAACGGAGCTATAGCTCCAAAAATATTTGCTACCTATTCTCTCTCCTCCAGAGCCACTACATGAGATGAGTAGTTTAGGAAACACTTATATTTTGGGTCATTGACTCATTAATCCAGGGCGGTAGTATATGCCACCTGTTGGATTATGGCAAATACATAATCTAACGGGTGGCATATACTACCATCCCACATTAATGGGATGGTTGCCATGTATTTTAACATTGCACCAAAACCGAGTAACTAAGCAGATTTCACGTCTTTACGACGGGTGCTCCTGCAATTCACTTTTTTGGTAAGACAAAAAGGGAAAGAAAGAAAGAAAGAAAATTGTTTTAACATCCACGAGGCTAAAGTTAGCATATGGGACAGACCGCTTCTTCATCTGGTTGATGCATTTGACCCTTTTCCTGTAAAGCCTCACAATAAACAGTCCCAACTTCTCGACAAATCCCTTGCTAAATAGATTATCCCAAGATCTAGCTACTAGAATATTTGCATAACTTTCCCTGTTGTCTTTGAAGCCCTCACATTCTAAAATGAAATGCTTTTCTATTTCCACTTTTCCAGAAGAACAAAAAATACATACTCTTTCCTCCAACACTTCTTTTGGCCTTTTCCAGCGCCCTGTTTCACAACAGAGTTGATGAGAATTAGTCCTTAATTGAGCAATAAGAATTTTGGCTTTCCAAGAAATATTGCCTCTATGTATGCTTTTTGTTGATGATTATGAATGGGCTTAAACACTTCAATATAGTACTTTTTCTTTCTCCCTGGCTCCTTATCCCAAATATGCTTGTGGAACTTATCCATAACAAAAGTTTTTATCTCTTTACTGTTCATGGGACACATGTTCAAGCAAATACCCCATTTACTAAACAATTTGTTATTTTGTTGCATCCAAGTCTTCTTTCTTTTGCACAATATATCGTTAAAGGCAACCTTAGGCCATCTGCCCTCTTCCATTTGCTCAATTTTTTTTTAAATGCCTTATGACTCGCACCATAACAATTCCTTCAATAGGAGCAACTCTTGTTTCACTTAACAAGATAACATAAGGAAATGCACTTTTAATTTTGAATTTGTTTGTCATCAAATGCTTCTGAATTTTCTCAATTTGTTTCCACTGCATGTCGGATGCACTGTTGGCCCACAGTTCACAACCATAGAGAATCACCGAAATTGATAGAAGCTACAAAATAGTTTGAGTGGCTTTACAGTCCCATAACTCTGCCTCTCTACAACTGTTTTGAAAAACTTAAAATGCTTTCCAAATCCCCAAAGTTCTTCTCTTTCTATAGCCATCCCAACTTAGATTTTTGTTGAAGTCAATTTCGAGGTATTGGTAATCCACAACTTCTTCCACAATGTTTCCTTCAAAGTAGAACGTATGCTAATTATGTTTTTTTTTTGAGAAAACCACTACTTGCGTTTGCTAATATTGACTTGCATCCCCACCCTTTTACAAAAATTATCAAAGGATAGTAAGTGCTCTTGCAAACCAAGAGAAAATTTAGCAATCAGAATAAGGTCATTTGCATACAAAAGAAGTCTTATAACAAAATTTCTCAAATGGATACCATCACCCCCTTGCGAATTTAACCACTCCTCAAGCTTGACGATATATAAACCAAAAAGGGTAGGAGAGAATGGGCAACCTTGCTTGACCCCAATATCGCTTCTAAAACTTTTAGAAATGCCTGCTGAAGTTCTAATTTTGACTTTCACCTATGCAAAATTGCTCTGAAATGTTTAGGAACCCCAAGTTCCTCCATTCTGTGCCACAACTTATCCCTAGGAACCGTGTCAAACACTTTTCTAGAATCAACAAAGCAACAAAAGGCTTCTTCCTTTTTCTCCCAAACTTTTTCAATGATGTGCCTTAAAGTTATACAATGATCAACTTTGGAATTTTAGGTCTAAAACCCGCTTTCCCTTTAGCACGCTTATCTCTTTCTTCTACCCACTTGCTGATTTGATTTTCTAGCATGCGTCCAAATAACTTTGCAAACAAGGGGTTTATCATTATGGTCCTATAATTGGAGGGATTATTGACTTCACCACTCCTGAAAAGAGATATTGCCAGACTAGTTGCCCAATCTTTGGGGAACCCATGTTGTATGATGTCGTTGAAAATTTTTGTAATGTGATGTGCAAGAATATTTAAGCCCCACTTTAGATACTCTGCTTGGAGTTCAACTAAGTGTTTTGCTTTTCCAACACCCAAATTCTTGATACCCATCTCTACTTCTTACACCATGAAGAGTTCAATATCAGTGTTGACCAAGGGGGGAGGGTCAACCTCGAGATCCTTGGGAGCCCTTGCGCATGACATTGGTTTGCATGAGTCAGACAAGCCACTTCATTCGGCTCAATTCCTCTTCCGAAATCCATGTGGGTTACTCTAGCCTTTTCATTGGTTTTGAATTGGAAATATTCCATGTCTAAATCCATTTTTCTCCTCGATAAATAATCTCTAAAATCATTTAAAATTAAATAATCTTTGAAATCAATATAAATGGGCTTCAAATTTATTTCTCTCTTTATATGCATTTTTAATTTTTTTTTTAATACTAAACAATTTTTTATTTTTTTAATACTAAACCTGTAATTTTTTTACATAAAAATTATTCCATATGCAAAAATCTCAAATAAAATGTCCAAATCATATAAAAGTATATACAAAACAAATCTCTTTGCAAAGGGAGTAAAATTCTGTTTCCTCATGTGAAGACAAAAAGCTTCCATAAGATGTTATACCCTCCAGCTAGGTTTAAATTTCATGGGGACATCTTTGGTCCATTATGTAAGTCTCAAGTAGTAGGCCCCCCCACACTAATGGAGTCTCATCTCTCATTAAATCATAAATTCATGGTATATGCTCACATTAGTCCACTGAGTTAAACAAAATAAAAATAAATTCTTGTGAAAGCATTTTGCAAAGAAGTAAAACATCATCACACTTGCATTGTTAGCATGTAACATTTTCATAACATTAAAAGTGGAAAATAAAACAAAGTTTTAATGATGGACAAGAAAATAGATTAAATGTTCTATGTTTTGGTTTTATTTTTTGGTTATTTTTATTTGAAATTTCTCATGAATTTGTTGAAATCACAAGTTTGAGTTGTGAAATTTGCATAATTTAAGTGGTTTCCTATCACACTTAGTAGGAAGTAGAATCAACCCATGAATGCACAGCATACACAAATATTTTCTCTAATTTAATTAAAATATAATAACAAATAAATTAAAGAAAATGTAAAAACCAATTTACGAAGGGAAATATTTGGTGGTTAAACTAATTGTATTGGTTTACGAAACTGATGATAGTTTTTTTTTGTAATAGTGCATACATTTGTATCATTGAAACCTGAAGTAACCTTGGCAATAAATCTTTCTTGAATAATAAAATACCTTACTTTACCTTGTGAATGTTTGCTTATAAACTATTAGGGTTTTACAATGTAAACTCTCCTGTGTTTTCTACCATTATTTCTTTTTTGCAAAATGTTCAGACATACTTTGAAAACCAAGTGGTATTAGAGCTTAGTTAAAAATATCTAACCATGAGTTGGGCTAGAGAAACATAAAGAAAGAAGGCTAATTCCACACACAGAGAAAATACCCATGTAAAAAGTTTGAATGAGCTACACAGTGAAGCCATGCTATATAGAGAGAGACACACGTAGAACAAGAGGAGGAGAGAGTCACTATAAAATCATGGAATGTGAAGGTAATAGAGGTTTTAAAGTCCTTGTCCAACAATTTGAAGTTGTGTCCAGTGATTTGAGGAGGCCATAAAACCCTAGTAATTGGGAATCAATGGGCCAATTACATTCATTGAGTACTGAGACGAGAACCTGCGCAAATGAGGAGCAACTCGTCAAGGCTGCAAATTTCTCATAACCCTACTTGTCTTTGTAGAGGACCATTGTTGTTGTTGTTGTTGTATACAAGATCAAGCGATCTAATTTCTAGTCAATTCCAAGCATAGGACAAGACAACCCATAGGAAATCCACAACATAGTACACTTGAGCTAGGGCCAAGTTGAGAACCAACAAGCGAGTAAACCATATCCACTAGAAAGGAACTTGTGGAGGTGGAGTACACCAACTATTCATAGAGGTGGAGTAACTCAGTCGAGCCACTCAAATTTGTGGTAAATTGAGTTGAGGAGGTTGAAGTCACAATTGGTAATGTGTGTGTGTGTGGAGTCCTATAAAAAAATTGAAATACATACACTTTTATTTAGTGGACATTTAAAATTTTAAGAAGCCAAGTTGGGGCATCAGGGTATGTAATTTAATTGATGAAAGTATACATTCTATAAATCTGAATTAATTTTTTTTTTTTAAGAGGAAGGGTCTATGTTTATAGAATAATGGAAAATGTGAACAACACCAAATTCAAGGTTGAAAAAATTAGTGTTAAAAATAGTTTCAAATTATAGAAACTTAAAATGCAATATTTGTTAGTACACCAAGGGTTGTATAAGGCGTCAGAATGCAGGAGAAAGAAACCTATAGTGATGACCTATAACGAGTGGGAAGACCTATATTCTAAAGCCCTCAAAATTTTTCTCTTATGTCTTGATAATGGTGTTTTTTTAACATTATCATGAAATAATGACATTAGGCTTATGGAAAAAATATGGAATACCTTTATATCACAAAGTCCTTGATGAATCAGATTTACTTGAAGAGGCAACTATACAGTGTAAAACTGAAATAAGGTATGAAAATTGTAGATCATTTGAATCTTTAATATTCTTATTTGCTATTTGAGTAGTATGGATGTTAAAATTAATGGTGAAGAGAAGGTAGTTACATTATTTTTTACATTTCCTAAATCATCGGATAATTTCATAACCTCCATTAGCTTTAGTACAACTGAGACTTTTGACTTTGATTCTATTGTTTGAGCATTGTTGTATGAGGAAGTAGGGAGGAAATCAAGTATTGAAACCTCTACACCAAAAGTAATGGTGGCTATAGGTTGGTCCATGGAAAGAGGAGAAAAGTCAAGAGATACACCGAGATCAAAGTGAAAAGGAACAAAGAGCGAACTTAGTTGTTGGTACTATAACCATATAGGGCATCTTAAGAAAAATTATTGGAAGGGACAAGAATCCAAGGAAGACTCCAGAAAAGAGGAACATATGGTTGAATCAAGCTCATATATGATTGATGTACTATTATCTATTAGTAATTTTCTTCAATACTATAAATAATAGTTGTTAAATTATATTGTTCTACATCATATGTGTCCACATTGAAACTAGTTTTCTTCATATGAAGTTGTCGATCGTGAAATTATTCTTATGGGAAATAAAATTTCTTGTAAGGTTGTTGGGGTTTGGAGTGTAAAGATTAAAATGTTTAATGGTATCATAAGGACATTAACTAATGTTATACATTTGCTTGCACTAAAGAAGAATTTAATTTCTTTAAGAGCATTAGAGAATATTTGAGGTAAAAAATGGGCCTCAAAACAAAGATGTACAACCAAAATCAACTTTATATGAACCAATAAGATTCAAGATGATGATGGAAACCATGGGGAATGGTTCAACATTTTTGGACTGATAAATAATAATAATAATAATAATAATAATAATCATTTTTCAACTCTTATTTTCAATTTATATATGACTTGAATGGGCCTAATGATGAAGAGCATGTGTTTCCTCTTAAGAGGTCACATGTTCCAAACTAGAGGGGGGTAGAGTATGTATTCCTTCGTAGGTTTAGTATTCAAATCTTCGTGCAGAGGTGGGTCGCTTGTCCCATAAACAAGGGGGTCTTGGACACCAATTTGGTGTCTGACTTGGCCATTGACCTTAAAATTAAATATAAATATAATAATAATAATAATAATAATAATAATAATTATCTTGTATAGTTTTTCTCAAATATCAATCGAGAAACTTGTTAGATGTGGAATACAATTCCTCATCCAGAGAGTACTGATGTTGCATACTTTCGACGGATCGTGCTACACAAAAATTGAGAAATATATGAAAAGCATGATTGCAATCACATTTTACATGTATTTATCATTTTTTGTGTAGCAGGGTCCATCAAAAGTATGCAACGTAGGTGATCCTTGGATGAGGAATTAAATTCTGCATCCATTAAGTTATCCCACTCGAAATTTGAGTAAAACCATAGGGAGATAAGTTGAAAATATGAATTGAAAAAAGTAATTTTTTCTATTTTCCCTATAAAACGTGATGATGTAATCTAATATTATTTTATTATTTCCACTATTATTTTATAATATTCCTTAGGAGGCCCATTTTAGATCTCAAAATTTCTCTAATGGCTTTGGATACTTGATTTCATACGTTTATAGGTCAAGGTGGAGCATCAAAGATGTCCATGGGCGCGTTAATGTTTATCAAGGCTACTAAAATTGAAACCTTTACAACCTGGATGGAAATACTTAGATCAATTAAGTAGAAATGGCATCTGAGGAGATGATTGAATCCACTCGTTTAGGACTTACTAGGTCATATGAGTGAGAAATTACTATAGGTATTGATAAATCACAAACTACTTCGAAATTTAAAATCTTTGAATTTGAATTTTTGAAATTGTGTATTTAGAAAGCAGTGTAGTCAAAATTTTAAACAAAGAAGCCATGTTAGTAAATAAATGATTGATTATATCTAATATTTTATGTTTGGGGACCATCCCCTACTATTTATGTCAAAGGATCATCATATTTTGTAACATTTATAGATGATTTCTCTAGAAAAGTGTGTAGAAATTATTAGGAATTTTCTACTACTCATGAAATCGAACTAAAATCAAGAGATTAAAAATTTCCTCTACTGTTATTTGGAATGTAAATCACAGTTTAGAAACACATGAAATGAAATGCGACCATTAAAACCACAAGAACACAATGATTTACAAGGTAACCAACTAGGAAAAAACCCTCTATTGCTTTTCCTTAATCAGATGAGAATGAGAAACTACTACAATGTCTTGCTCTGATCTTGAAGCACACCCTGCACTATAAACGTGTTCTCTTGCTGACTGTCATACTCTGGCCAACACTTAGCCAATTCAAGACTCTATCTTGCTCCTATTTCCTTGTGTAATCCTGAAGAAATTTGGCTCCTAAAGAATAGGGAATTCCCTATTTTCTTGCAAAATTCCCAAGGAATGATTCACCTGTATTAATATCAAGCCTTGTACACTCAACTAGTATACAATTGACAATTTCAATATTCCTTTTCCTCCACTCCAGCTAGGAAATTTGAATTCCATGCATATCTGGGCTATTTTTAGTTGATTGACTAGTTTAACTTAAAGATATTGAGTTAACAACAATTATACTACTCAACTGACCTTAAACTAAGTTAATTAATTACTTGACCTCAACTAACTGAGTTCAACTGAAAATAATTAAACTAGATTGCTAAATTTTAGCAATCACTACATTCACAACTCTACTCCAAGCATATAACTCAAATTTATTGAGTTAAATATTAGACAAGGTCATGTCACACAAGTTAAATGCCATCCAAGTCATCTTGCTGATGTGGAAAATCAAATTACTAAATTTGACTAGGCACAAGTCAAATTTAGCCTTTGTTGGCTTAGGGGTTCTTGACCCAGGTTCAGAGTTAGTTGCACCAACCAAAAAATCCCTACACTATTGACCCTTTCGGTAACAACCTGCATAGCGCAGGCCACAGTCTCACTCGAAGCAGTATGGGGGGATGCTAGAACCATCTTTCTGCATCCAGAGACGATTGTGATGTATTTTAATGCCTCAGATTTGTCTTCGCACAGATTGATAAGCCCTCAGGGCTCGGTACTGAAACTCTATTAAAACAACCTTTGGACCTTCGTGAAGGTCTACGATCAGCCTTTGCGGAACCTTAACAATCAATATATCTACTTACATGCATTAGAAAGCAGTCTTAATTTAGGGTTAACGCAGATATACTTAAGCTATTTATAAACACTAGTGAACACATAAGAGTCTTCGCAAAAACACATAAACAGGCTTGCGTACATTATTTAATAGTTATTCAACATATTCACGCAACATTCAATCAATATTTCATAAACAAATTATTCATCAACAACATATATCATTAACGGAAACAAAAATAAAGCAGATATATGCAAGAATTCTCGGAAACTATCTTTATTTATCTTCTATTCAAGATTGCAAACTTAAAACTACCCTGTGCACTTAGTTGCAGGGGTTCGCGTACTTCGATGTGGGCTCTACTTAGGCCTCTATGCACTAAGCTGCAGAGCCTTTCTTATCCTATATGACCCACTTCTCTGCGTTATCACTTCTCTTCTATCTGCCCATTACATCCATATCGTGCCTTAAACTCTCTAAGACACACCTATTTATAGCGTTTTTCATACAATCCCATGGTCCTTGGACCATGGGTGGGTCTCAAAACCGACTCAAACTTTACATAAACAAGGGGCTAAAACCCCTTTGACTCCTAATCATATCTGCGCTCCGCATCCACAAATTGCAAAGAATTTACATTACATACAAAAATATATAAAAAATTGGGTTATTTTAACTCCAAACCTGACCCAGGGGACCCCATCCCAACAGGACCCCAACACAAAGATCGTGACTCACCCTCAAGTCACTTAGCAAGCATTGTGATCTTACTGCAAAGATCCCCCAACTCCACCTGGATTATTGCAACTTCAGCAGTGCTCTGAGTTGTTGCTTGCTTGACGTCCTCAACTAACTTGTTTGTAGCTGGTCCCTGTGTGACGAGCCTCATTGTCTACTGTGTCTGCTACAAGACTTTAAGCTTACCCTGGATGGTTGTCGTGATTTGATAGGCTTCTTCCAACCATGGCTGCAAACAGGCCTTTATCAAGGCCTCCTTCTTCTATGCTTCTTGACCTGTGCTAGGAGCTGCTTTCCCTCCTGTAATTTGGCTAGGTGTTGCGCTCGTGCTATGGAGAGCACCATTGCCCTAACTTCATCATATTGCTGCTGCAACTACTTGACCTCTATATTCAGTGTCTGTAGGTTTGGATCCTCCTGCAGATTGGTTACCAACACCAATTCTTTCTCAAATAATGCCGAATAGTAAGCGATTGTGGCATCCAGGGTGGCCATTCCTTCTTTTATCAAGGCTTTGTGCTGCTCCTAGACCTCAAGCGGAGTCGTGGGCTACAACTTTAACTCTAGCTCTATGATCTTCATATTGATTTCAAATTGAACTCGGCCAACGTCTACTTTGGCTTCGCGCGCACTAGCGGCTAATTTTTAGATCTTTTCTTCTGGCTGTGTATCCTCATAGATATGAATCTCAGGCACTGTCTTGTATGCCTCTACGATTATTGACCCTAATCATGAAATTTGCACCTAGAGTGTCCCTTTTTCCTTTAAAGCCTTTGCCTTCTCAGTGAACATATACGTGTTGTCCATTGTGTACTCGATGATGAGATTGAGAGCATGCTGCTCCCGAGCTCTCAATTCCTCTGTCACCCTTGCATGAAGCGCATGGAGGATCTCATTGGGGAGTGCTGTTATGTTCAGCCCAATGTTCTTGATTGTGCTCAGGATGATGCAATCATTGACTAAATCCGCGCGAAGGGACCCATCTGGTAATGCAATAGTCCTAAGGTCTAGGGTCCTTACCAATGTGGTTGCTTGACTCGTCCCAAGTGCCAGGCTCGCTTGTTCTGTGCTTGCTTGTCTGGTGCCCACCTGTATTTTTCTTGCCTGGATCTACAACATCCGTAGATCCTTTTTGATGCTCCTCAGTGTCTACATATATTGCTGCTCGAACAACTGTAACACTTCAGTCGTGATATCCCTGATTTTATCCCCGATCTCATCGATATCACGCTTTGTCAAGACCATGGGATCACCTTCTGACTTGTCCGATTTCTGCTTCTTCCTTGTACCTCCATGCTGTTCCTTGACGCATCTCTTCATAATAAATGGGATGCATTTCCCCTCATCTCCTTCACCGCCTTGCGCTGAAAGTTCCTCCTCCTCTGTTTCTGGCAAAGGTGACTTGTCACTTTTTTTTGACTCATGCTACTCCTATTCTGCCTACTCCTTGGCAGTGCACTCTTGCTCCACTTGACCCTTCTCTGCAGCTTCCTTCTTTTTCTACTCTTCGAGTGTATGCGTAGCTTGCTTAGCTGCCTCCTTTCTATTCTGCACTGCAGAACTTCCTGCGCCCTTACTTTTTCTAGCATCTAAGTCTGAGGGGGTGCGCCACTCTATAGGCCATCTTGCTATCACCTCCTACACATCTGTTTCTGTCACCACATATGGCAAGTCATGCCATTTCTGCTAGGGATCCTTTTGCACTTGAATGTACACTCTGTCGAAGTTAGCCTTGAATGTTGCGTAGGCTGAAAACTACGTGTACAAGGTTGGGGACAATCTTGGATGCTGGTTAATGGCCATGCGGAGACTTGCTTCCATAAGGACCAAAAATATTTTTGGCTCTGTAATTTGCGCGGGGTCCTTCATAGCCCATAAGGAAGCGAATTACGCTGCCTCCAGCAATCCTTCCTCAAGTGGAGGAAACTGGTTGTCCTCCAGCAACTCCCACGTGACATGCACAATGGACAACAATAACCAAGCATAGTGAAATGACTTGGTTTCATCTTGGACCTCTTGGCAATTCGTGAGGAACTCCTGACAGAGGTATCTAGACAAATTGAACTGCACGCCCTTCGCGCATTGCGTAGCTAGGGACACTACAGACGCCAAAACTTCATTGGCTTGGCATTTCCTCATCACCTTTCAAGCTAAAATTTGGGTGGCTAATTGGAATTCTGGGTCTATGATAGATAGGATAGAATACCCTCGTGACTTCTTCACGAGGACGTAATCTCTCTTCATCATTTCAGCAAGGTCCTTCTCCCCCGTCTTTCCACCAAAATCCTTAGCCAGGTTCAGGCCTTCATATGGCAGGTGCATGATTTTGTGAATTAGCATATCTGTGATGGGTATAGTCCCTCCTAGCCATAGGCACCCATCGTGCACCAATGTAAGTAACTAGCATACAAAAATTGTGTTAATTAGGGTGCAGTGATAATGGGGCACCTACAACAGATTAAGTAACCTCGAGTTCTAAACACCGCAGACCCATTCCACCATCTCCAATGTGGTAACACCTCACTCAGTGTAGTAGATGCGCTTCATGTAATTATCTGTAGCTAAGTGTGGAAACCTAGCATGATCCGCGAGGTCCCAATCCTCCATTTTCAACAGTGGGATCCGTGTGAGCTGCGAACCTTCCAAGGGAACCTGCTTAGGTAGCAGGGGCATGGAAATGGTAAACTTCTCCGAGTCTAGGCCCTTTGTGATCTTTGTCTTTCCCTTCCATGGAGGGATATAGTCGGGTAGTTTCGTGATGGGCTCCACTCCTTCAACATCTATGTCTTTTGTTCCTTGGCCTTCTTTCACCTCCAGGTCGACTATCTTCTCTGGTTGCTTATCTTTCTTTTGTTTTTGCACTGCAGAATGCTTCCTGGGGGACTCACGCACCGACAATGGCCTCTTTTGCTTGTCCTTCTCTGGCTTGGATGTTTGGGTTTCTCTGGCAGGGGTAGATTTCGTCTTATGTGACCTTGATGCTATAAGCATAGGAGCTGGAGCTTCCATACTTACCACTTCCCGGGCAGCTCCTTCAGAGGCCACATCGCCACCAGTACTCATGGTTTCTGCAGGGCTTGGTCCAACCATTTTCTCTAGAATGAACTTCTGATTTAGCTTAGACAACTTAGCAAATGCAGGGCTCACGACTAAATCATCCCAATATGTGCGGTTCATATGTGACAGACAACAAATATCACTAAAAATTCTGAGAGTGAAAAGTTTTCTCTGTTGGAGCGGCACATGTAATTTATAGGGGTTTCTGAATTCAAATCCGATCGTTCCCCCCAATTTATGACAATTAATGTTGTTTTGGCAGCAGATATTCAAAGATTTTTGCCTTAAATGCCGCCAGCCCGCTCCTCTTAACCATCTTCTGGTTGTCAAGTCATGAACAGTGATTCCAACGGTCACTTTTCTGTTGTGATACGTGACAAATCACTCCATGGTGCAGCTTCCAAGGTTGCAACTTCACTATTTTCCACGCAGCCCGCTTGCTGCGTAGTCCTTCAAACTTGGTATTGTATTTTATAGTCCCGCACTCCCTTGCAACTGCCTGGAGCACTAAGACTATCCTGTCGCCATATAGTCGTTGTGTAGGATCCCCTGGATAAAACTTCAATCTGATCCCATTCATTCTTCCCAAAAAAGGTTCTCCATTCAACTTCGCAAGTTGAACTGTGCCTCCATCTGTAATGCATCTAGAATTGTCTCAGAAATTTAGTGAACTTACGATCATATAACAAGACAAGATCATTTACCTTGAACATGCGAAGCTTGATGTGGTGATCATGCCATGCTTTTTCACCTTCCTTCTGTACTTTCTGATGAAATCCTGCCAAAAATTGATCCTCTTCGAGCTCCATCAGTTGCGTGAGCTGTTCCTCCAAGGCCTCATGATCTACCATATGTGTGAGAGCTGCTATGTGCAGGCTAGACACAATATAATCCATCGTCATTACAACTTCGACACCATACACCAATCTAAACAACGTTTTCCCTGTCAGCTTCTTACAAGTACTCCTATAGGCCCATAACACTGCAAGTATGTGCAAATCCTAGTAATTTTGTTGCGCATTGTAGATCTTTGTCAGCGCGTTCTACAAAATATTATTGAAGGCTTCAATAGTTCCATTGGCCTGCGGGTGATACGACGTAATTTTCTAATGGTAGGCCTGGAATTCTTTTGTCAACGCGCTGATTATTTCATTCAGAAAGTGCATACCTCTATCGCTCATCAACACTTTTGAGTAGCCAAATCTGGTTAAGACATACCCAAACAAAAACTTTGCTGCTATAGCCCCTATACAATTCTTAATCAGCTGTGCCTCTACAAATATGGTTAGATATTTCATCGTGGTGATGATATAATGCGCACCAGTTTTCTTCCTTGGGGGTTGAATTGGCCCAATGAAATCAATCGCCAATTTCTCAAATGGCTGCAAAGATACTTGAGGTTGTAATGGAAATTCATCCCTTTGCAATGGTCTTGTAGGTTTTAACCCCATACAGAAAATACCTGCATACTAATTCTAAAACATAGAAAATAAACAATAGTGAGAGCATTACACATAAAACATTTATACACAGAGATTTTCCCCTAGATCCGAAAATCGGGACTACCAGATTGATTTTTCATTATGTCCTTTGAATGTTACAATACATATTTATACATGCTGAAGCATCCAATACCATGGACCAAAAACCATCACGCCCAAAACCATGTGCAAAACCATGCACAAAACCATAGGTAGGTCCGCCCACCTAATATAGGTTCCAACTTTTTTTTCCCTGAAAGGGGGGCTAACCGCCCCGCTCAAACCCCCTGTGAACCCCCTGCACATAATCGGCACAACGAAGGGGGACCTCCACCCTCCCTCTAACCCCCCGGTTAACTAGGCCTACTAGTCGTGGAAAGAATATAACACAACCCAACATTCTCCCACTTGTTGTTTTCTTTCCATAGGGGGCCACAAAGAGAGCTTAGTCGTTTATCTAGACCTGCAACACCCATTGTTTCTCTACACCAAGAGAACTTCTCAGAGCTCATATCTTTTTTCAATGCATCTGCAACATTCTTCAAAGTGTCCATCTTTACTAGCAACACCTTTTTGTCTTCTATCATATCCCTCACAAAGTGATACTGAACATCAAAGTGCTTTGTATTTGAATGATAAGGAAGGTTCTTTTCCAAGAAAATTTCACTTTGGTTGTCACAGTCTATCCTTATAGCTCCCTGTACTAACCCCATACTTAAACAAAATCTCGGCAACCAAACTACTTCCTTGCTTGCATAAGTGGTTGCCATGTATTCTGCCTCTGTAGTTGATAGTGCCACTATAGATTGTTTCTTACTCATCCAACTGACTGCATCTTCAAATACGTTAAACACATACCCACTTGTAGATCTTCTCTGATCTAGATCTCCAACCCATGCTGCATCAACAAAGCCACAAATATCCAACACTCTGTCCAATCCTGGTCTTCCTTGGTAGCACACACCATAATCACTAGTGCCACACAAATACCTGAAAACCCACTTTACTACTGTCCAGTGCTCCTTCCCTGGTTTTGACATAAAATTGCTCAATACTCCCACTACATGTACAATGTTTTGTCTAGTACAGACTATCACATACATCAGGCTACTGACTGCACTTGCATATGGAACACGGGCCATGTCCTCTTCCTCTTCTTGTGTCTTGGGACATTTTTTAGTAGATAACTTCACACCTATAGGAATAGGAATCTTCACCGGTTCACTATCCTGCATATTAAACCTCTGCAGTATTGTATCGACATACTTCCTCTGGTTTAACCAGAGATTCCTTTTTTCCCGATCTCTTTTAATTTCCATGCCCAAAATATAGTTTGTAGCACCAAGATCTTTCATGTCGAATTTGGAGGACAATTGGGTCTTCAAATCCTCAATAATTTCTTTGTCATTTCCAACTAACAACATATCATCCACATACAATACCAAATAAATAACACGGTCACCAATTAATTTAAAATACACACAGTGATCTGCTTTGCTTTTGGTGAAGCCAAGTCCCTGTATAAATGTATCAAATTTCTGATACCGCATCCTTTGTGACTGTTTTAACCCATACAAAGACTTCTTTAACTTGCATACTAGTTCTTTCTTACCCATCACCGCAAAGCCTTAGGTTGCTTCATGTAGATTTCCTCTTTCAAATCCTTGTGAAGAAACGTTGTCTTCGCATCCATCTGTTCTATCTCAAAATCAAAAGTAGCAGCAACAGATAAAAGTAATCTAATAGAAGTTACCTTGGCAACTGGGGAAAAGATATCACCAAAATCAATTCCCGGCACTTGGGAATAACCTTTCACTACCAACTGAGCTTTGTATTTCTCCACCTTCCCTTTTGCATTTGTCTTCTCCTTGAACACCCATTTGTTACCAATGGGTTTCCTTCCAGCCGGAAACTCCACTAGATCCTGAGCCTCATTTTTGTGCAAAGATGCCATTTCATCAACCATGGCCTCTTTCCAGATTTTTCCATCCTCTGAATCCACTGCTTCCTTCATAGTTCTGGGATCATCATCAGTAACAGACAAAGCAAAATTAGAATAGAAATCAGAAGGACTATACCTTTCTGGCTTCCTTCTTTCTCGAACTTATCTTCTCACAACCGGAGTTTGTGTCTCTTCATCTTCTGATTCCTCCTCTACTACAGAGTCTGATTCTTCCTCCTTTAGTTCAAACTTTATCTTCACAGGTTCCTTTGGTTGGACTTCATGTTTGATAACATCTTTCATCTCTCTGAACACCACATCTCGACTGTACAGAACCTTCCATGTGACTGGGTTCCAAAGCTTATAACCCTTTAA
>APFE031284817.1:0-10845 GCA_000404065.3 Pinus taeda
TTAAATATATCTATAAAGGTTGAGTATTTGTTTTATATGTAAATAATTGTTTATATTTGACATTTAGGTATTCTCATAAAGAAATAAAGATATTTCTAATAATATTTTAGTTTCTGTATTCTCTGTGATCCATAATGAATTAAGCAAAGTCTTTGGGTAGAAATTATATAAGAGAAAACTTTTGGCCGACACATTTCTAACCAGTAAGTGTGAACCACACTTGTTGGTTTGAAACTTGTGGGCCAAAAAAATTCTCTCATGTGATTTCTACAGAAAGACTTTGCTTAATGTTTTAGCTTATTTAATTTTGGATGGAAGTTGAATGATGCAGTGTCAAATTGACCATAAATAGTACATTGTTAAAGTACTCCTAACCATAAATAGATAGGTGATTGGGTGAAACGAAAAATATATTATTTCCAATAAATTTCTATGATTAGTATAAATAGTAACCTTTATTTGCTTAAAAAAAATCTAAACCAAAACCCTATTCAATTATATTTTGATTTTGATTTTGTGAATTTAAAATTCGAATTCATTTAAAATTTAATTGAATTACATTCTTAAAATTTTATAAAACTTGCTTTATAATAAAACTAAGATCATATCTAATAATCCTACTACAATTTAATTAAATTATAAAAATAATTCAAGTATATGATTCACTTAATACGAAATTATTATAATACATGAGCTTTCTCGATTCCTATTAGCTATTGTATTGTTTGAGTTTTTATTTCTTAAAATTTAAGCTAAGATAGAAAATTCATTATGGTAATCAAAGCAATTAAATGGTTGAGAGCTTTATTTTATATTTATTATTTATTATTATGATATAACCAATTAATTAAACATTTAACGTAAACAATTATTTACCTTAATTGTTTCGATAATTTCTTATGTCGATTATCGAGGGAAACTAATTCAGGTAAATGAAAACAAGATGAAATGGGTAAGTCCGTTCTCATTAGAGGGCGCGATTAGAATGGACATGACTTGACACCTAACAAAATACGAAGTATAGGATGTATTTCCGGCTGCAAAACAGTTCTGGCGATCCCTAATTAACTCCAACCTGCGTCTATGTAAATGGAGACGAAGAGGTGGGCCCGAGCAGCCAGGCAAGGAGATTTAGAGACTCTGCGATCGGGTATAGTGTTGCCCTCCCGGGTATGTATTATGTTATAATTGGAGATCTGGAATCAGGGGGCATTTCAATACACGATATAAACCATTTCTCTGGGGAAATTTTTGATATAATCATGAATCATCAAGCTTTGCCAGTTGCCCAACAGTGAGCATATTTTTTAATTTTTTTTCCAAAAGCAACATTGAGCAGGATACTTCTGGGAAGCAAGAAGTTACCTTCAAAATCCAACAGACAATGGCCATACACACAATCAAACTTTTGTATTTCAAGATTATTGAAGACAAGCACATAGTTGTAGCGCTGATTTATAGAAACAGACACTGATGAAAATGCACAGAAATGGAAGGGAAAGTGATGTTAATTCATCTGTAACTTCCCATTCTTACTGCAGCCTACAGTAAACTAAAGATTATGGTGGACATAAACTGCTACCTGTTACATTTCAAGCTTTCCCATTTCTGACTTGAATATTTCCATTGCTTCAAAGGGCAAGCATGTAAGAACTCTGATGCCATTTTTTCTCTTATCATCTGTATTTGTATTTGGAGGTGGAACGAAAATGCAAACATGAACAAATGGAAAGCTCACTGGAGTCACGTTCACCGCCTCACCCCAGCCGAAATCCACCAGTGAATATCCCATGCGGCTCCAGTCAGACAAATATAGTCCTGTTGCTGAAGGAGGCCCAACTTTAGGTTTAGGGTTATGGAGCTCAAGAAAATCTATGGCAGACCTAAGGTATTCATCTGTCAGTCTCGCCTTCTCTTCTTTCACCATTCTCACTAGATCCCAAAGCGAAGCCTCCAACACAACTTTAGCAGAAACCTCAACGCAAGCACCGAAGAAACCGTTACCGTAGTACCCCGCCGGGAGAGGTGGTTTGTACGCCTTTCTCACGTTTACAGCAAAAAGAAGGCGTACATGCTCATCACAAGGAATTTTAAGAGCCTTCACCCTTGATTTCCACACGAATGTGGCCAAGGCTTCAAATGTTGAACAATGTAAATACTCTTCATCAATATCTTTGGTCTTGGCTGCTAAAACATTCTTCTTGAGTTTATCTAGAGATTGAGCAGTGAGCACAAATGAGCCCTGGACTAGACCTCCTGCAGCATTTACGTCGATGAGGCAATTTCTGCTTGGGTTATCGCGACCATATTCTTTGTGATCGAAATTGACTGTGGGTGGGCATCGTGGCTTAAGAATTTCTCTCTTCCAAACAGGCCTTACAGATAGAAGGGACTCTCCCCTCGCAATTTCAGCTACTGCGTTAAGAAATTGTGAGAATCCTAGTCCGTCAAGGATGCAGTGCGAGAGCCCAAGACCGAGAACGAACCCTCCACAACGAAAACGGGTCACCTTCAGCCCAAGAAGAACCATAAATGAGATTACGCCTTGAAAAATTAAGAACCATATGATGTTCAAGAATAAATATCTAGTGACTAAAAATAAAATATTTGTGTCAACAGACTTTGCAATTGGCTCATCACACTGTGATCGATAATTTTTTTTTTTTAATAAGTGATATTTATGGGTGATCGAAGTTAACGCAAATAATAATAATAATTGTATCACGAGTAATTGTAAGGCTAAAAGAATTTGACACATTTCATTGATGGATTATTCAATTAAAAGAATTTGACACATTTAATTGATGGATTATTCAATTAAAAGAATTTGACACATTTCCTTGATGGATTTTTCAATTATGCTAACTTTCCGGTTTGTATTCAAGATAATCTAAATCCAAATTTGAAAAAATTAAATTCAATTATCATAGTAAATTCATAGATTTTCTAAATATTTTGTAATATTGAATAATTTTTAAAATTTAATAGTAATATTATCATCATTATAATGAGAGTTTTAAATTTAAACTAAGGATAATAAATTTAAATTAAATAGAAAAAATGATAAAATTAAAATAGGTTAATTCAATTAAGAAAAGAAAAGTTATATATATATATAGAATAATCACTATTCTATTTTTTAAATAAAATTGACCTGTGTTTATTAAATAAATCCATTATAATTATTTGTTTAATTTACTAATCATCATCATTATATTGATTTTTAAATTTAAATTAAAGATAATCCAATCTAATTAAATAGAAAAAATAATAATAAAGTTAAATAAGTTAAATTCAATTAAGAAAACAAAATGATAATGATATATATATATAATAATATATATATATATATAAATACTGAATTCATCACTATTCTATTGTTTTCTAATAAAATGGGTACCTGTGTATTAAATTAAACAAATTATAATTATTGGTTTAATCTATTAATAAGATAAAATAATATTAAATTTTAAATTTATAATATATAACTAAAATTTATTAATAAAACATCATTTTAATTTTCAAAATATTAAAGATAATCCAAATCTAATTAATTACAACAAAAAATAATAAAATAAAAAATTCAATTCAATAGAAAAAAATGTTATATATATAATAAGGAATTCTCCACTATATTGTTTTTTAGTAAAATTGTAAACTGTGGGGATTAAATAAATCAATTAAATTATCGTTTAAAATCATTAATAAATTAAAAATTTATAAAATAATATTACTTAAAGTAAATTTTAAATATATATAAATATATATATATATATATTGATAACTAAAATTTATTAATAAAAACAGATTATTTTAATTTTTGAGACTATCATAATTTAAATTATTTAAATGCGAACATTTCTAATTATTTAAAACGAACTTAAAAATACAGAAAATTATCACCGAGTATTCATACGAACTACAGATTATAACGTTCGCTATTTCTTAAGTCGTGGCGTATCAGTTATGCGTTATGATCAAATTTACAGAGTCAGAGGAAATCGGTCTAACAACCCAAAGAAGGGTTCTATGTTTCTTACCTGAATAACCAGAGGAGGAATATCATGATGCTCGTACACCGTTGGATATTCGTAGAGCAGTCGCTTCCAGCATGGTGTCAGTTGGGCCAGGTATCCAACTTCCTCCAGACTGCAGTTTGCAGTGCCTTCAACGAACACGGCCCCTTCTGCAGTACAACATACCTCAAGCTTCCCATTAACGGTTTTCCTCATCCGCCCAGCAAGAGGATAGTAGTAAACCAGAGCTTTGGAGATCGCATCTCGGATAACGTGGACTGGGTCCCTGTGGCTGGTTGGACAGGCGCCATACACATGGAGGGTTTGACACGTGTCTCTCACTCCATCTTGACTGTCTATGTTTGACAGATAAAGGACCTCCTTAGGAGTAGTCTCAGCAGGAGTCACCATGATGGGCTGTAGTGCAGTTACAGATAAGCCAGTGATATTGTCAGCCCCATCCTCAAACTTGCCCATTACTTCTAGCAGAATTTGGATGCTGCCCGCTTTATCGACAATCTAAATCAGAAATGGATATGGCCAGAGTACTAATAAAGAAAAGATCTGAAGCTATTCGAACTTTCCCAGATGTTCGCTGAGAAACTATGGGAATATTAGAAGTATAAGAAGCTAGGAAGATTGACATAAACAATATGATCGTGTATTCGACTCTCCAGTGGACTGCAATTTATAAGTGGGGATATTAGGAAAATTATGTAAACGGGTCGTTAGTAGTTGCCGTCACTTAACTTTTTTGTACAGGTAGGTATACAAGGCTTTCAACCTTCTTCTGATGTGACCTCAGTTGACTGGACCTTACCACACTTATTATAAAATAGCGATATGCTTTCAAAACGCCGTCTAACGATTATGTAAAAAAATATATATTTTTGGAAATGGTTCATATTTTGAAAATTTTTGGATTTTTGTAAATCCAAGTAAAAGTTATCAAATTTCATAATTTGAAGTGCTTCAAAAGTTTTTGATTGTGTTGAATCCATTTCAACCATCAAAAACGTGATTCAAACACTACATTTACAAGATTTTTTGAATTTTTTTTACCACGAATTCTAGTCACTTTTAACCATACTTCTAGCCATCCTCGCAATTCCTCAAAGTCCTTAAACAACTCGTTTCAAAAACAGCCCCTCCTTTCAAAAACAGCCCAGTTTATGTTCAGGTTTAATGAACTTTCAAGCCATTATGATTGCTTTTATGATTTTATGAGTGGTCTCATAGTGGAGAGTGGGCTGTTAATGGTGTATTGTTAGGTTGGGTAAACTTTAAAACCCTTATCAATATTTTTATGAATTTTTGAGTGGTTCGATGGTGGAGAGTGACCTTTAAATTTTTTGAACCTAAAATGTGGAATGGAATCTGGACCAAGGATTTGATATCAACAAGCTTAGTAAACTTCTAAACAAGTATCATTACATTTATGAATGGTACTAAAGTAGATCCCAAAATAACCATAATAAATGTGAAAATCCAATAAAATAAATGTGAAAATCCAACACTAACATAAAAAAATTTTGGGAAGCACCAATTTTTCGAAAGATCGTTCGGTTTTGCAACACGAGTTTGTGATAGTGATACGGGGTTTTTTTATTCAATGTGAACAGCAACACTGCATTTTTATTTCTATTGCATTTAAGACTCTTTGACATTTGGCAGAAGGTTGCTATTGGCATCAAAATGTCCCACTTGATATGCACGTTTCTATGGATAGATTCGATTGGAAGTCGTCTCCAGGATGTTTCACTAAATCTCAAACTGGACTCCACTGTCATTAGCTTTGTATTATCTAATCGTTCTGGAGATATTCAAGAAGTCGTTGCTTAATTATTGAAAGAATTATCTCCAAGAAGTCGTTGCTTAATTATTGAAAGAATTTTACTTTGTTACTTCTTGAAAGGATCTAATTATCTTAACCGTGCTTTTATTAAATGGTGAGACTGTATCTGAATCTTGAAATATTGGATCTCATAAGCAGTTGTCCCTTTTTGAAATTTTGGATGTACGCCCCTCAAAGATTTATCCCGGTGCTCAATAATACAGACCTAAAATATGTTTATTTGGGTTAGATTTTGGTGCCATAGTAATCATTTTACAATAATCTTCCAAATTTGAACTTCGTGGTTGTACGTGGCTGCTACGCTTTCATTATGCAACACAGATTAATCCATGGCCAAATTGCTAATGAATATTGATTAAACCGGCCATCTATATCAGATTGTAGATATGGAATTTGACAAATTAACCAGATGTATATATTTATAGCACAATCACATTTAATTAATTTAATAGGGTTGATATAAACAGAAAACTCTATTTATATGTTTTAGATTTAAGATTTTTCTTAGAAAACAGTCTTTTGGATTAATCACATTGTAAGAATTGGGTCTATGTTTCGAACCAACCAATGTGGTTTATCGTCAAAACAAGGTGAGAAGTCACACAAATTGAGAGAAGAATGCATCAATGTTCATGTGGGTGAAGTAAATTTATTTAGGAGAAATCAACTAGTATTTAGTCAGAAAGAAGGGCATTTACTGAAGGATATTAAGAAGGAGGAACCCTATGCAAAGGATTTAACCTTGGGAAAAGGAACACTAACAAAGGAGTTCTTTGAAGAGGATGGACAGTCTTTTGAGGATATTGAAAGTCTGGAGGAGTACTCTAGCAGAAGAAAGTATGATGGAGAAGACCTCTTGAATGAGGGAAGTAGTGATTTGCTACAGCAGAAAGACCTTGAGATTACAAGGATCAAAGGAAGACAGTGTTTTAATACTATAACAAAACATGTAAAGGATGAATTTGTAAGAAGAGAGCATTGTGATGAAGTGCTTGCTAAGTGTGAAGAAGAGATTAAACAGATGGAGAAACTAATGAGAGAACCTGACGGTAGAACAGAAGCTGTAGTTACAGTTTCTGAAGAAGAAGATGTGTCTCAAGTAGGCATGGTGACAGGAATATGCAATAATTTGTTTGCAGGTTCATTAAACAACATGAATGAGTATGAGTATGTGATCAAAGAGATTGAACAGAGATTGTTTGAAGATGGCAAAGAGGAAGTAGGAATTAAACAATTTCAACGTAAAGATAACTAGCAACAAGTTAAAGGAGGAGGAGTTCACTACAATGGACAAGCGCAGGAAGGCATTATTAGAACAAATGGTGTGAAAGAGAGACTAATGGACAGTTTCCTGAATTCTTCAGAGAATTCGAATCAGCACACTGATATGCTGACAAAGGAAGAGGAAATAGAGCAACAAACTGAAATTTTGCCAAAGAAAGAAGAGGCACCAAGGCCTCATGTTTTTAATTTTAACAAGTGTTTTGTGAATGCAGGTTTTGTTGCAATTGCTAGAGGGAAAATGGTAGCAAGAGCAAGTAAACCAAACAATGAAGCAAGTAAAAGAAAAGTCAGCATAGAAGACAACAACAGTAATCTGAAACAAAGAGAAGAAGACAAAAGTAAGAAGCAGAAGATGGACCAGCCCAAAGATATGCTGGACATAGAAATTGAAGAAATATGGAAGCAGATGATGAAGCAATTCAAATGGAGGAAAATGGTAACAGCAACAAGCAAGATCAATCAAAAGTTGAACTTGATTAACAAGAAGGAGAAAATGGAGCAAAAGACAGCAGAAGTGCAGCGGCAGCAAAGGAATAAAGCATCTGGACAGTTGCAGAACAAAGTGTGAGATCCAGGAAGACCAAGACCAGAAGACACATGATCAGGAGATGATGAATATTTTCTACTTTGGGAGTCTGATGCAGGAGCATTCAACCCAAGGAAAATCATTGTAAATAATAGACATAGGGGGTCATGCATTTTAGGAAATAGTTTTCCTAAGTCTCAAGTCAATGTAGTATTTAGGCATTTAAGTGTGATTTTATTAGATAATGGGAGAATATGTAAATGCTCTCAAAATAAATAAATGAGAACATGAATGGTAGAAGTCAAAGCCAATTCTCTAGGAGCAAGAGAGAGCTTTTAGGAACTAATTAAAGTAGATATGGACCATTGAGTTGATAAGGAGGTTTTTTTGTTTTAAAATAGAGAAAAAGCTAGAGTGGATAAGTCTACCACATATATGTATGCATGTAGCAAGCTTTAGGCTTTTGTGAAAGGATGGGATGATGTCCTTCATAATAATCCAATCCCAGTTTCTATATAAACATATGTAAGCCTATGGGCAGATGGTAGGAGGCCACCAATAGTAGGAAATCAGGCTTATGTGTGTATAAAAGAAGTAGTCTCGAATGTAATTGTTGTTCTTACATTAATATATGCATAGTTTTCCTAACTATGTCAGAATGTATGGAATGCATGTTTTAAGCATTGATTAATGATAGTTAGAACTCGTAGGCTCTGTAATGAATTGCTGGCAGATTTCTAAAGTACACAGAGGCGTAATATGATTCAGAAGAATTGAAGGGATCATTAAATCCAATTGGAGCAGCAGAGCGAAGCTCTGGAGAGACAGCACACTGAGAGCTCGAAGACCTAAGCTCGGAATCAGAGTGGCATAGCAGAAGCAGTGAAGTAAGGCAGAACCTTAAAGAAACTCGGAATACACAGAGAAACTAAAGACAACGCAGAAAACCCAAGTAAAAGAGGACAAGCGGAGAAGTGAAGTTCGACACTTAGCAACCGTTGGATCAGTTAGATCAACGACTGAGAAACAATCGCATCGGTGGGAGTCCCTTTAAAGTTATCGGAATAAGAACGAGTAGCGATAAATCATGGACCGTTGGATTGTAGCCAGATCAATGGTTACGATTTAATCACATATCGGTGATTGGAGGTGCCAAGGGTAAGCAACGTATGACTGTTGCGATATCATGATAGCGATATATCGACAATCGTTGTCGAGGCTTGCGGATATTAGAGAAATAGTGCGGGAGCAGTGGTGAATGGACTCAACGATATTATAGTCGTGGTTGTAATGAATTTGAAATCTAGCATATGTGGTTGGAGCAGGAATTTCTTTGTATTCCCAATTGATTAATATTCTGATAGTTTATAAGGCGTGGCCTTTCTAACACGAAAACATGTGATAAACGATCTGATAGTGGAATATCAGAGTCGGAGGGATAATGACTCATATGTTTAGGACCATTGAATGTTGGTATAGCTGATAGCGATTGCGATAGAGGTTTTAACCTCACGTTCTGTGCTAAGCCGTAATAAAGCGGAAAATGTGTTTTGGGGAGTACTTCCCTTTTTAATGGGATATAAAGTGGAAAAGCGCCGATAGTGTAATGGATTAATATATGTGTAACCAAAGAATACACTAAGGTTATATATATATGGACTATGGTTTTGAAGGTTTATTATAGTCATGAAAGAGGGTTACAATGGGGTGATTGAAGTTCCTATGCAAAGGAACTTATAAGAGGGCCACTTGACCATTTATGGTCTGTAGATTTGACTCCTTCGTTGAGTTAAATATCCTGGGACAGGTGTAGATGCATTCCTGCTAAAATGCATACTATGAGTATGTGTGGGTGTTAACCATACTCTGCACCAACCTACACAAGTATTTTCTATCCTCCGTCTGATGACTTCCTTTGGCCAATACTTAGCCAAATTTCCAAGCCTCCAAGATTCTAATTCCTTGCACAATTCCTGAGAGAATTAGACCATATTTAAAGGGAAATTTGTCAACTCTTGAATGCATGCACTATTAGTGCAACTCAAAAAAATATAAAACAAATAGTACACTGTCCCTACACTCTAGTCTCAACTGGGTCTTTCTAAGAATCGTCATGACTGAGTTTTTATGAGGGAATATTCAGTTAACTAGAGTAGCACTAGTTGAGTGCACTAATTCACCAACCGACTGTTAACTCACTATTAGTTCCTCAAACAGTTTGGAACTATTTTAAATGGACTTAACTCAATAAACTGAGTTAACTAATTACCACTCATACTTAACTCATCTTGGACCCCTATAATATAGGGAGAACATATACCTGACTTGAAAAATACTTCCAACTTGAAATTCCTAAGTTAATTAAGTTAATTAAACTTAATTAACTATTTACAAGTTGCTATGAGAAAAGAATTACAATTTAATTCACAATTTAATTCAAGGACAAATTAAATTGGAATTTCTGGATTCTATTTTAACATTTTTTGTGGCTATTTTCAACACTAACTGGAGCTAAGTGTGCTTTGTGTTTTTTCAATGTGCACATGCACCACATGCAGGCACTAGAGTTAACTAACTAAATCCAAGTGCACACCACATTAAGCACTCGAGTTAACTAACTAATCCAAGTCCACAGCACATGTAAGCACTCGAATTAACTAACTAAAGCCAAGTGCACATCACATGCAATAATTAGAGTTGAACTGAAGCTAATTAAAGCTAACTAGGTGCATGTACACCAACACCCCCCTTAAGCATAACTTAGGTGTGTGTGATGCAAAATGAATGAGTCTTGGTAACAAGGCCATTTTAGGTAGCCATATACAATGCATGAAAAGTGGAAAGAGGGAAAACCCAGTGGGAAGAAACCCCCCATCAAAATATAATGCAAAAACTAGAGAAAATACAACTTCTAGGAAGTCATGTCATACACCCCGAGACGATCTCATAGAAATCAAAACTTCTACTTAGTGAAAGTCTTGGTGAAGATATTGACAGTATGCTAAAAACTGGGACAATAATGAAGATCGATGATCCCATCATGAATTAATTCTCTAACGAAGTGCATGTGGATCTCGATATGTTTGTTTCACTGCCGCTGCACTGGATTTCTGCAGAACTTTAGCGTACTTTAATTTTCACACTAGATGAAAGTTGGACAATGG
>APFE031284824.1:0-10488 GCA_000404065.3 Pinus taeda
TATATAAATGTCTAAGAATCCACCCTACATACTTCGAATTGTGAAGTATTTATACAAAAAAATATTTACAAAATATCTCGAACTATCTTGAGATTTAATCTAGGAAATAAAAATATCTTCTTGCAAGAAGATAGAGACAACTATTGAACTATTTTCATGTTGTCCCTTTTATTGTGGTGTTGTTGGCCTTTATAGTTTGGTTTGTAGCCCTTCATGCTCTTTGCTATTTGAACCTTCACACTAGAGACCTTAATTACTCTTGGCTTTAATCTGCTACTCTTTGGCATTGATACTCTTTAACCATGCTAACCTGTCTTTACCTTTTACCCTGTTGACTATACATTAAACTTTTTACTACATTTTACTATAGTAAATCGGTCAATTTCTCCCATAATTCACTATCAGGTAACTTAATTTTCAACATCCTCCTATAAATTTCATCTGCCTCAGTATACTTGGCAAAAATTAGGCCTGGTGATGAAAAAGTGTTTTACCTCATGCTAGAGGTAAAGTAGGTTTTCAAATGTTTGGTAAAGGACCTTGCCTGTTGGCAATGCTTTGACTAATGATGTGTTGGCCTGTTCCTTAGCTAGTTCTCTGATTTTACTATTATAATCTTGTTGTGTCATGAGCTTATCATTAATGACCAAGGGACTGGGTAATCCTTTCTCCCTCAAAATTTGAAACAAAGCCATGAATCTATCAATGGTTACCTGCATGTTTTGACATTTGTCCTCCAAGTTTAACATCAAGTTTTTCTTGGAAAGGACCTTTCTTACCTCCAAAATTGTTTATTTCTTGTCCTCTATATTCAACTCTTGAAGTTCATACTTATTTTTGTTGTTGAGGAAGTGAATAAGTCTGGTTTCATCTTCAGGCATGTCTCCCAATTCTTCCTTGACCTTTTGGATAGCTTCTGTAGCTATGTTTATTAGCTCTATCTGTTCAAAAATCACTTGAATGGATGGCCAAATATCATTGACAGAGTCAATGATATTGGCCCATAATAGTTCCTTGGCTTTCCCAAGGGGTTTCTATAATGTCAAATCTTTCTCCATGGCCTTTAGTCTATCACTCATTCTGGGATATTTTTGCACTTCTTCCTTGTGCATGATCTTGGAAAGCTTGCAATCTATTTCCAACCTTGTCACTTTTTCTTTTAACTTATTCATTTCAGTTGCCTACAAGGACATCTCTTCGATGGCTCTAGCCAATTTTGCTGCTTCCTCTCTTGATGTACCTGCTGCTGGTGTAGACTCTGTAGAAACTGGTTGTGCTATAGGCATAGGAGTTATGGGAGCTAATGAGGCTGCCAATGTAGAAGGAAATACTGTTGAGACTGTTGGGATGACATTTGCAGATGTAGTGGCAATGTTACTTTGCTTCAATTGGATCAAATTATCTAATTTCTTGTATGTTTCCCTTAGCTAGTCATTCAATTGGAGGACTAGGTCCATGAATTCTTCATGCCTTGTTTGATTTTCCAACACTTCCTGTGTCTGGGGACGCTGCAGTTGAGGGATATTCAGTTGTTTTTTCATTGCTGCAATGTGATTATTTTTCTTCTTTATTAGTTGTTCCACTGCCTTGATGTCTTTGGGATCATGTCCCAATTCAATCACTAAGTCTTCCAAAGACTTAATTCTAGTATCCTTGGCCTATGAGGAGGCCTTCTCCAACTGATATTGAGATGAGATGTTGGTTAATGAAATTTGTAGTTGATGGGTAGCTTAATGAAATTTGTAGCTGATGGGTAGCCATGGCTTTACCTATCAGGTTGGAGTATATCATCTCTCTGGCTTTTTTATGAAATTCTATTTGGTCAATGGGATGAATATCCCTTGCCAACACCTCAAAATCAATATTTTTGAAATCTGTTGATGTCTTTGGTTGTTACATAGTGGGCTTTATGAAAGACATTTGTATTTTTCCCTCTTTGATGTAAAAAGCTTACATCAACCTGGTTTGATTTGTGGGTGTGAGTTTGAGATACTGAGCATAAGTCTGTGCCTTTAGTTTCTCATTCCTTGACAACTTGATTTCTTTATATCTATCCTTTATGTCTTTGTCCTTATCAGCAGGTCTACTGAATGAAGACACTTCTACACTTAGTTTCCTTTCCAACATCTGAGTCTATGAAGTGGATGGTTCTTGTGTCTCCCTAGATGGAGTTGCGCCCTTGCTTCTATCCAATTCGATGTTGGTCAGCTGTGTCAATCCTTATGTATCTTCCTATTCAAAAACATGATTGAGCCTTTGCCTTTTGCTATGACTGGTTTCACATTGTACATTAGATGTATCCATGCCTGAAGTGGAGGCTACCTCTCTGTTTCTCTTGGGATTTATTTCTTCATTTTGGGGAGTTTGGATGATAGGAAGGATACTAATGGTGGCTTCTTCCTGTTCAGGTACCTACAGAAATGAGCTCTCATCAAGCTTCCTCTCTAAATCAACCAAGGTATTTTCAATGTCTACCTTTGTACTATCTTTATCTATAAGATTGTTCTCCAACCACTGATATTGATTGGCATATGCTTCTATCTCAGGTATGGGGTGATGAATGTAAGGCCCAAATTTGACATTTTGCCTAAGTCTAGTCATGAATCCTTGAGGGTCATATCTCCAAATGAAACTTTTTTGGAATTTCATTTGTTTCAAAATGAGATATGCCTCCTCCCCTACTTCTCTAGAATTACAAATGAAAGGGCCCAATTGATTTTTGACTCTAAACTAGGTTTTCTTCTTGTTCGAAACAAAACTGACTTCATATGAGTTCATTATTTGACTATATTACTCCAAAGAAAATAACCTCATGGGGAGGTATTTGGGTAGTTTATATGGTGCAAGCTGGAACCCATAGATCCTTATCTCTGTGTGGTTTTGGTAAAGGTACTGATCTCCCACTTTGGTTTGCTTGGATAGATGGAGGACTCTTTTTATTTCTAGACTTATCCTAGGCGGAGGATTTCCTGACAGCATAGTCATGACTGGATGAACAAAAGAATCTATGAATTCTGAATATGTGTATAGTGATTCAAATTTGTGGAACAGTGGGGTCCAAAAAATGATAGACCTAGGCTGGCCTCTGGTATCAAGCTTCTGGAGAGTGAAAGGAAACCTGTCTAACTGATGATACACAAATAGGTGGTATAATACATATGAGTATTTGAATATTGTCTCATTGCTCATTCTAGTAAACTGCTCATGCATTCTACTAGCGATGAACTGGGCATAATCATAAATGGTTAGAAGAGGTTGTCCTAGGGCGTAAATGGACATGAAGGTAAGTATAAGATCATAAATGAATTCACTTGTAGTGTAGCCCAAAATACATGATATCATGTTCACAACATGTTTGCCCCTTGTAGAGAAAATAGCTGACATATATGGAGGGGGATCTTTAGGAGCGTGTTATTCTTCTACAATGAAGGTTCAAAACAACTGGGCCAATCTTGATGGACTTAACTTGGCATACTGTTCTAACAGGTCTCCAATTGAGAGTGTTGTTAGGTTTGGTCCTGGTTGGAAATGTAACATTTCATTGATGGATGCAATTGTGATAGTAAACAACACCTTTTGGTCATGAGACATTATGGCTCTGTGGATAGGGATGTAGCATGCATGGCACATATGGACAATTTCTAGGAAGATATGTACTTGGGGGAAATGACATCTAGGTAAATTGGATTCCTAAAGGCCAATGTCATTTGAATGGTTTAGGTATATGTCTTTGCTCAAACAATGAATTTTGAGCAGTAGTTTTGATGAGCTTGTATCTTTAATTTGGAAATCCCTATCAGCCAGGGGAAGGTGGTCCGGGTCCAAATGTTGAGTTGTAACAGGTTTGGCGTTCATGGTGATAGGGGCAACCATTATTCAGCTCTTGTGGATTTGAATTAGGCTCTAGGTGTTTTTTCAAAGGTTTTGAACAGAAATTGGAAACTATCAGAGGGTCTGGCCATAGGTTTTCAAATTTAAAGTATTTTTCAATTAATTTTACTTAATTAAAACACTTGACAAGACAAACATTTCCAAATTTGAACGAGGAGTGGTATTCTATGTTGAAATACCTGGAATTGGGTGAATTGGCTTTAAGTTGATGGTTCACGGCAGATGCAAAGGTTTGTACAGTTCTGGTATGGACTGAGAGGCTAGTTGGGTTGTCTGCAACGTCTTCTAGAGTGAATTTGGAGGTCTGTTGGCAAGTTCGGCGTTTGCAAGAGTTGCAAAGGTTTTCAGAGTTTACAAAGAAAATGAGTGAAAAAGGGAAAAAAGAGGGATTTGTGGCCTTTTATAGAAAAACAATTACTTTTGGGAGTTCATTTATGAATGAACAGTTGGTGGTTTTTTTGGTTAAGCAGGGAAGTGATTTTGCTTGGCCATTGCACCACTTTTATGGAGGGGGCGGTATTTGGAGGGGTCACCCGATGTACTCTAGCATTTGATACGTAGCAGTAGGGGGGTCATGGAAAATCGCTTTATCCGACAGGTAAAGGTCGATGATTGGGTTCAGCTGATATGATTGTAGGTCGTTGGATGAGGGGGGTAATGATCAAACGGGAGTCAAGTGAGGGAATTGCATGGGGGATCAAAGGCTTTAGGGGGGCTCATAGCTTTAATCTTCAGCAGTATGGGATTAGTTTAGGATTTAATCACTGGATTAGAAGATTGGGCACTACTTAATGACAGGATTAGGTGATCGGGCGAGGTTAAAAGCTGAGATTAGCAAATTTTGTTAGGATATGGGGTAAAGTGTATAGTTTATAACTAAACTAGGGGTTCGGTTATTTATATAAAGGAATTAATTAATACGGGATAATGGAATTTTGGGGATTATATAATAAAATTGAAAATTAATATGAAGTGAATGAGTGGAGTGGGTAATATCCCTTAAGCATAATGTAGCATGTAATATTTGTGTGCTTTACATACACTTAATAATTAGGATAAAATAATTTTGTGGGTTTTCGAATGACATATATTTTAACGTGGGGGTTTTTACTTTCTCTATGCAAATGAAGTTTTACCTTAGGAAAAGGGGTTTTATTAAGCTAATGAGGGGAAATGAAGGGAGATGGATTTTATGAAGAGGATTCTAATACTTTTGTCCATAAGTCATTAAGCTGAGGGTTCGGTCCCAACAAAAGTCAGAGAAATGCTCTGAGCCTCTTTGACTTAAAGGATTTAAGTACTTAGAACTTATTTATGGGAAATTAGCAAGTAGAGGGGTGAAAAGATTGAGGAGATGTTAAATAAACCAAGTTGTAAACCATTGTCCTTGCTTTGTTTACTTCTTATGCGCATTTGAAAGATGTATTTAAACATGACATAAGTGCTTTTGTGTAATCACTTGATATTTCTACAACCTTTCTTCTACTTACCCATTTACTTACCCTACCATTTTTTCTTCATTTTATTTGGGTGCATTTAGGCTAGCAAACCCTTATCAATCCTTTTCTTTAACAAAATAGACTATCTAATTCTAACCTTATATCATCCAAGGGCTCAGATTAAACTCATGAGCTCCTTTTATTTTATCTACCTATCTAATGATCTGCCAAGAATAAACTGTTTGTTCAGATTTTATTCTCTAACTATAAACACAAAATTCAAAGCATGAAATAGCCAACTTTAGACAATTTGACTATCATGGATTGTGGCATGAGTAACAAGCTGCACACAATCATTATTATGCACAAAAGTAAATAGTAGTGGCATTTTGACTTGCACACTTTCATGGTCTCTTTTGTTTTTTTGGGGTTCATATATTTTCATTTTCTTTTTTGACCTTTTCTTATTCCTTTTGTCCTTTGATGTTTCTTTTAGGACATACCCTCTTTACATTTTTTAAATTTTTAATATGGAAAACATTTGCAGAAAGCAAAGGTATGTACAATATTACAAGGCTTAACTTTAGTCATTCAAAATTATGACTCCTATTGATATAGGAACCTAACACATTATAGTACCATTTATTCCATCATGTTCACTTGGTACTATTTGGACCAGTTTCTTGAATTCAATGATCAGCTTCATACTTCAACATCATTGATCAACTCTTTATATGTGATATTCAGACATGTACTTTCTTGATGATGATCAGATGATCCATTGTGTATTTTCAATTCCTTTATAATTATATGCATATTAGATCCGCTTTTGTACTTGACATACGGACATCCTTTACTATTTCTGAGCATGGGTATGCCTGCCTCATAAAACAATTTCTTTCTGATCTCTTTCACTGGCTTGGCACGCTGAATTCTGGTGAACTCCTCCTCGGTCTCGGCATGATTCCTTCTATACACTTAATACATTTCAGCCATCATGTACCCATTCTGACCTCATATATTAGGGGGCATCTGTTATAGCACCATTTACCACTCTTGGTATTTATGATGCTCTGATTATGGCCTAGGGAAACCCTTCCTTCTAGACTTGGTCCAAAATCTAAAAAGCAATGTTTTATTCCCTATACGCTACTTTTCCCTACGATAAAAGCATGTACACCTGGGTCAACATATACCCAACCTACGTACATATATTAAAACACTTAAAAAAATTAAAATTCCTTAATTTCAGGTGGAGTTCATAGGTTTTACTTGTTACTCACCTCCTATTGCCCATGGCCCAACTGTTTCCCAACTGGAAAAACTAATTTGGAGAAGTATAGATAAACCTCCATGGGAAGGCCTTAAGGGAGAAGATATGAGATATTGATACTATAGAGAGATTATCCCTAATCGATTTTGACAAAATTCCTATGCCTCCAACACTCCTCAAAGCTTAAGGAAACCCTTGTTTCCTTGTTGGAGATATCCTTCATATTTCTTGAAGATATCCTTGTATTGGTGATGGAGAAAGATTGCTGAGGCCGGGAAAGGACGAATTCAGAGGACGGTTCCACTTCTAGCTGGAGAAGGAATCAAGTTTTATTTCTCCACTTTACTTGTAGCTAACTTAAATAAATGAATGTTGTTATGTTTCTGATATTAAATGTGTTTATGCATCTATTTATGTTGTAACTCGTTTATGAATATTAAAGTGATGCGTAATTGTTCATTCATTTATATGATTTAAAGTTAATATCATGAACATGCTTTATGTTTCTACTGTTGTATATGTTTCATTTGAATAAATTTCAGGTTTCAAAGATATCAAGAGAAGTTGAGGGTTTGCAGCCTGTGGAATCTACTCAAACGTAGGACTCCCGGGTAAGGACACTCTTACACAGTTCAATAGAATAAGCATTTAGGTTGATTTCTTGTTCATTTCTTGTTGTGGTTTTCCCTCTGCTCTATTAGGGTTCTCAACCCAAGACACTAGGGTAGTCTCACCCGCAACAGAAAGGGATCCCTATTGATCTATGTACCTGTCATATATACATAAGAGAAGAATGTTGACTTGTTTAACAACCACAAATAAGGATGAATCCTGCCTTGAAGAACATTTCAATGAAGACTACAAAAGTTATTAAATGTTAGGTTTATTTATCCAATCTCGGACTGTAAATGGGTAACCGCACTATTCATTGTTCCAAAGAAAAATGTCAAGTGGAGGATCGTTGTTGATTACAGGAAATTGAATAACACAACTCAAAAAGACCACTTTCTCTTACCTTGTATTGACTAAGTCCTCAACACATTAGTCGAGAAGAAGTTCTTCTCCTTTTTGTACAGATTTTGTGGATATAACCAGATCTAGATAGCTCTTGAGGATATGGATAAAACTACTTCTACTTGCCCTTGGGGAAATTTCACATATCGAGTCCTTCCTTTTGGCCTCTGTAATGCGCTTGCTACCTTTCAACAAGAAATATTGGGAATTTTTTCTGATCTAGTTAATGACAGTGTTGAAATCTACATGGATGAATTTACCCCATATGGGGATTCTTTCGAAGAAGGTTTGGAGAATTTAGATAAAGTACTTAAATGATGTAAATAGACTCATGTTTCTCTTATTACAATAAAATTTCATATGATGATGGAAGAAGGGATAGTTTTGAGGCACCTGCTTTCAACTGCAGGAATACAGGTTGATCCTGCCAAAGTTGAGGTAATCTTAAATTTACCTACACCAAAGACACCAATAATGGTACGCAACTTTATTGGTTATGCTAGTTATTATATATGTTTTATAGAATTTTTTTTCTAAAATAACATTTCCACTTTTCCAATTATTACCTAAAGATGCAAAATTTGTGTGGACAGATGCATGTGAAGCAGCTTTCTCAGAAATCAAAGAACTAATTTGTAAAGCTTTGATATTACATGGTCCTGACTGGAAACTCTCGTTTCATATCTCCACAAATGCCTCTCATACAACAGTAGGGGCATTCTTGGGACAACATGAGGAAAAGAAACCATATGCAATTTACTATGTCAGCAATAATTTGACTCTTTGCTGAACTCAATTATACCATAACTGAAAAAAGCTTTTGGTTGTTATTTATGTTGTTAATAACTTTCAGCATTATATTACAGGGTATCCCACCTTTGTGCACACTGATCATTCAACCATAAAGTATCTGATAAACAAACCCATAACTCCTGGATGAGTTACAAGATGGTTATTGTTGATACAAGAATTTGATATTACCATTGTAGATAAACCAGAAAAAGATAATATGGTAGCAGATTTCCTATCTAGGCTGAGTACTAATGATGAAGATACACCTATAGAGGATAGTTTTCTGGATGAATGCAATTTCTACTCACACCTTGTGGTATGCAAAACTATCTTGTTGCATGTAAAGTACCTCATCATTTTCCATACTAGGAACAATGAAAAATAATCCATCATTGTTTCTGGGAAAACTAGTGCCTTGTCGAACGACTAGCCCTTTAGGTTTGGAAGCTACCCTAGAAACAACAATTTAAAGAAATTCAATGATTTATTCTATGTGTAACAGATAAGAGAAAGATAATGGAACCAACCTGGAACTTCCACTTAATCCCTTGCTTGATATCTCTCCCCCTTAACAGAGCTTGCAACTCCTCCTCGTACTTAACCCACTTGGAGAGTACCTGCACAAGTACAGCAACAAAGAACCGTCAAAGCATCGTGATCTATTACAACATAAACATTACATAATCATATATATAATGAAGAAATGATAGCATTCACAAATGATAACATTCACAATTGCACAATCATATGAAAGAAAACTTGAAGAACTTAATTAAAAGAAGGGAGAATTACAACCCAGTTGTCTGATCCAGCATCATCCTCCCAGCTTCAATCCCAATTCACCTCATGAAATAGCAAGATCACACCAACAATACAATGTTGTTTTTCAATTACAAACTATCAACACTTCCTTGCAATTCACAATGTTCCAACCCCTAGATCTCTTAGATGAGGGATCCATTTATAGATGTGTGCAAGGGTGTGAGTCATCCATGGGGTTTGATTAGTGTCATTCCACTTGTTACAATTGGTTCCACTTGGAGATTTCTTGGATCTCTTACTCATCCCTTAGCGAATTCAGAGAGGCAAGTGGCATAGGAGAAGTTTCTAGAAGATTCCATGAACAACCACCTAGCAAACTGTCTCAGACATTTGTCCATTATTGCCCATTGCACCCTATAGAAGGCCTAATCAGTATGCATCACACCTGGGCAGTGTACCACTCAGTATGCATCGCATTTTACCAGTGGAGTAGTCAGTATGGTTCAGTTTAGGCCATTTCTAGATGGTTTCTCAGGTGGAACTTTTAGGGAATGATGCAATTAGATGACTATGTTCTTTTAGGGTATGAAATGACTCCTTTAGGGGTTGATGAGCCTTAGTTTATCGACATATAAGTTTGGGGTTGATGTGCCCAAATATGTCTATAACAGTTGCCCCCTAAAGTATGAAGTTGTAAATATTGATGTCGGGTGAAATGATTTATCATGAGGATCCAAGGTTTCGAACTGGAAGGTGACCTGCATAAGTTACAATACAATACATCATCATAATATAAATTTCATGATCTAGCTGAGGTAGGCATTCCCATGCTTAGCTTTATAAATTCATTTCATGTACATAGATGATATAGTCGTTTGTAGATGCAGACTAGTGATTCTTCAGATGTAGAGTCATCATCCATGGTTCGGATGACCATCTATGTAGCACCTTTGTACATGTGATGTTTTTATATCCCTGAATATATCACAACCTGGATGGATGAAACTAGATCCAGGGTCTTCAAACTCATTCAATCTTCACTCGATGTGTAAGTCAATCCATGTGAAGAGATGTTCTAGAGTTGAACATGGAAAGACATCGCCTGATTACTAGCTAATAATGTGAGCCATTAACAGATGCAAGAGGAATCACCAATAATGATAATGACCCTCAAGGTACTATAGTACAATTCATGTGGTGTGAATATATGTTCTGATGCCGAACACCACGCAAAATATTTCGATCAAAGGCCATTGATGTCAACTTGTCGCCAGAAGTGAGAAACTTGCCATTGATATATGCAAGCTTCAAAGCACT
>APFE031284835.1:0-55849 GCA_000404065.3 Pinus taeda
GGGGGGGGGGTTTGCATTTGGAAAGGGTTTTCTTTGTGTTTTGGAAGTGGTCCAAACACCTGGGAATGGAAATTTATGTATAAGGAGGGTTCTTACTAAATTCCAGGTGACTTGGTATTTCCCAGAGAAGCACTTATGGTTATATTTCAACCAGGGGGAGGGGATATTTACATAAGGGGATTATTTACATAGTTTTAGTAGGCGGATGGGGAAAATCTAGGGAGTTGAATAATAATGTTAGTTTTTAATATGGAAATGACAAGAAAGCGCTAAGTTTCAGAGATCTTAGGCTTCAAAGGGGAGATGGAACCTTATAGAGAAAATATGGACCCTCCTTGAGTGAAGCAGATCTTCACCAAGGTTAATGACATGGAAAATGATGAAATTAAGAGATATCAAGCAGATCTTGACCTCTTTTGGGGAAATTAGTCAATGATTTGGGGAAGAGGAAGAAAGGGAAGTTAGTTATGTCTGATTTGAGCTCCTCCACATAAAACTGCCTGATGACTGTGACCTGAGTAGAGATGATACTTTGAAAACATAGAATTGATCAGAAACCAAGATTCTGCAACCTCAAAACTACTTACCCAGCCTACTTATCTAACATTTTTCTTCTTTTGGTTTGGGTGCACTTAGACTTGTAGACCCAGCATTTCAATTTTTTCTTTTTATGCCTTCCTGTATACAAACTACCCTTATTTCTTCCAAGGGCCCAGATTAAGTAGTTGGGCTCCTTTGATTCTCTACCTATCTAAGAATCTGCCAAGATTAAGCTCTTTGGACAGATTTTCATTCTCTATATTCTAAAACAGGAAATTGAAACCTAGGGAGACCAAGATTAGGCTGTTTGGACCTCCCTTTAGATGAGAATTGTACAAAACTGGAATGACTCTTCAAAATTGGAATGGAGTAGATGAACTTTGAGTAGCATTATTTCCTTGGTGACTGTTTAGCAAATATGGAGCATTGCAGCATGCAAAGTATGACATATTTGGCCTGTAAAAATGTCAATCATGAAATATGAGTAACTTGCTGCAGCATGAGGCTAACAAGTTCTTTGAGCAAACCTGTGGAGTTGTCATGGGCTCTCCCCTATCCCCTGTTGTTGCAAATCCTTTTATGGAGGATTTTGAATCCAAGGCTCTTAACTCAGCCCGCCTCCTGCCTAAGCTTTGGAAGAGATATGTAGATGACACTAATGTCATCTGGTCTCATGGCCAAGAGGAGTTAGATCTCTTCTTCAATCATCTCAATAGTCAATCCTCGGCAATTAAGTTCACCAAGGAACAAGAAGTCGATGGTTGCCTCCCTTTCCTTGATATTCTTATTTCTAAGAATAGTGATGGTTCCCTCTCCCACCGAGTGTTTTGTAAGAAAACTCATACGGAGAAATATCTTCATGCTAGTTCCCACCATTTCCCGGCTCAGAAATTGGGGGTTCTCAACACCCTTGCTACTATTTCCTTAAGGATTTCTGATGAAAAGAGCTTCGAGGAGGAGAAATCCCATCTCCTTAATGTCTTTGTTGAAAACGGTTATAGTAGATACCTGGGACAGAAGGCTTTCCTCAAAGCGGCCAAGAATCCGTTAACTAAAAAAGAACCGAAGGAACGGATTCCAGGTGTCCATCTTCTGTTTGTTCAAGGGACCACTGATAGAATTGCTAGAATTCTTAGGAAACATAATGTCCCCTCATCCTTTAGACCCCTTAACACCATTCGTAATTCCCTCAGATCTGTGAAGGATCCTATCAACCCGAAGGACATGAAAGGGGTATATATTATTCCTTGTTCTTGTGGGACCCCCTATATTGGTGAGACTGGTCGCTCCATTAATCAAAGGATTAGTGAGCACGCAGCTGACCTTAAGCATAGGAGAACCAAGTCTTCTGCTTTAGTAGAGCATGTGGAGAAAACCAATCATCATGTCTGTATCAAGGAGGCTAGTGTTATTGCTAAAGTTTCGCATTCCATCATCGGAAATTTAGGGAATCCCTTGAGATTGAAAAAAGGCCGATCAATATCAATAGAGAGGATGGCTGGAAGATCTATAGTTGTTGGGTCCCTGCCCTCTCCTCCTAGTCGTTTTCTTCCTTTCTTCCCCTCCCTAGGTTTAGCTTGATCTTGTTGTCTTTTAAGCAAATTCCCCTTGTTTCCGTATCCTGTGGCCTTTATTCTTTAAGGCGTGGTTGGTAAGATTTGAGGTATTTTAGTAGCACTTAATTTATGCTACTAGGTTTATTCTAATAATTTCAATTAACAATAAAAATAATCTTGAAATTATCTATGATAAGATGTTATTTTTAACCCTTAAATAAACTATTGATTAATTTTAAATATTAAAATATTTTTTCTGACCCTTAGGTTACTCTAATACTTACATATTTAATAACTTTTATAATAACTATTTATTTATTTATTTTTATTTTTATTTTTATTAAATTTATAAAATAGTCCCTTTAGCTCGTATTTTAATAAGAATATAACCAAATATATTACTCTAATATAGTTATATTTAACAAATTTTATAACTAACTATTATTACTCGAATATTTATATAGGTTAATAACTTTTATAATTGACTATTAATTTATATTAATTTATTTTATAATTATTTATTTTAATATATATTTATAACTATAAGTTTATAAGATGGTCCCCTTACTTTTATTTTAATTAAAATATAACTAACTGAATTAACTTATTTATTTAAATATAGGTTTTGCCCCTAATCCAGTCCATCTAACCGTTTCCCAGTCAAATTTAGCTGTTAGACAATATAGCTGTTACCTGGTCAAGAAATATAGCTGTTGGATGCCCTGCTCTAATTATTTAATATGCTAAGCTAGATCTGATTCTTCAACTTGTCCTGACGATGAACCACATTGGTTGGTTCGAAACGTGTCGACAAATGAAATATCATGTGATTTACGCCGAAACGATTCTCATAAACTTGATATGGATCACAGAAGCCTCAATTCAATTTTGAAGGATTGTCATGATAATCCTTATGGAAGACATTTTACCAATGGGAGAATAGGCCATAAGGTGCTTCACATAGACTATTTTTTGCCTATCATATTCTAGGATGCAAGAAAGTATGTACAAGGGTGTGACAATTTCCATAGGATGGGCCAACCTATCCGTTCAGTTTGAATTTCATTACATCCTCAACTAGTGATAGAGGATTTGGAGATATGAGCTATAGATTTTGTAGGACCAATTAATCCCCCATCTCAACATAAGTCTTATATTTTGGTATGAATAGACTACATCACCAAGTGGGTTGAAGCAAAGGCACTTACCAAGGCTATTGAATGGGTTATTTTATACTTCCTATTTGAAGACATATTTTTTCAGTACAGAGTGCTAAAGGAGATAGTTATAGATTGAGGGGAACAATTCACTTCCCAGTCGATAGAGAACCTTTCAAGTCACTTCACTTTATTATTTGTAGGCTAATAGACAAGTGGAGAGTACTAATGAAGTGCTTGAAGTAATTCTTACAAAAATTACGACAGGTCACCAATGAGATTGAGCTAAAAGAATTCTATAGGTGCTTTGCGCTTACAAAACCACTTGGTGGGACACCACACTTTTTCTCCATATGAAATCATATATGGTAAGAATGAAATTTTATTCCCCATTAAATTTGAGATAAATACACACAAAACTACTTTGGAGGTATATTTAGACTTAACAATAATACAAAAACATTATCTAGATCAATAGAATGATTTGGGAGATATGCACTTGGTTGTTGTGCAACATACTGATATTATCCAGAAAAAAATATATTCTAAGTGGCATGAAAAGTTCATAAAAAAGAAAGTGTTTTAGAAGGGTGATTAGGCTTTGTTATATGAATCGAGTTGTAAGGATTTTAAGGGAAAGCTCTGTACCATGTGGTTAGGTCCTTGTGAAGTGGATGCATTCTTCAACAACATGACTATAAAACTAACAACCATCGATGGGTCACAAACATATTTTCTTTCCAATGGACAACATATTCATTTGTATCAAAAGATAATTTTTAAGGATTCATTTGTTGACATTATGTTAGATTCTGATCTTGAAGCCATTGGGGCAAATGAAAATTTTCCTATGCCACCAACCATTTAATTTCTTTCTTTTTATTGTTCAAAAAATAATTGAAAAGACAGGAAATAAAATAATAAACAATAATATAAACAATACAAAAAATAAAAATAAAAAAATTAATGGTGAAAACCCCTTTGGGGGGTGGTTAGATAAAATGGTGGCTAAAAACTAGCTTGTTTGTGGACAACACATTATTTTTTGCAGTAACAACACTATGATCTTTTTGTTGTTTCACCTATGACTGGTTTGCTGACATTGAAGGTTGAATATTGATACTAACACTAAAAAAAATTGTACCTGCTAATTATGGAAATCAAATATTGTTGTTGATATGGAGGCTTAAGTATTGCTGCTGATACATACCAGATGTATGTTCTGACCACCAAATGTTGTTGTTGATACAAACTAGATGTACCTATTAACCACCAGATTGTGTTGCTAATATAGACCATATGTATCTTCTAATCACCAAATGTTATCATTTGTGAAGCTTTCTTTGTTGTCAATAATCTCTTGTTGTTACAATGGAATTTGATGATGACTATACCACCATTATTGCCACTGTGACCATATGGAAGGGACCCACCAAGGAAAATTTCCACTAACTTTGCTACCAAGTGCTTCCAGTTGAGTCAACAGTCTCCTTTCCTTCACTAGGTCAGCATTATTGTTAAGTTTGTGATAGGTAAACTTCTATCATTTACTCACATTACTGAAATAAAGTCTAACTTGACCATCACATTATAGTGGCTAAGGGTGGCCTTCATTTCAAAGTTGGGAGGGTGGATTCACATTGTAATTTTGTATGATACACCTATTAGAAACCAGGACAGTGATAAGGAACGGAGATGCGTGAAATAGGGGTGAGGAATCCCTATTCTCCAGAATAAAAATACCACTCATGGATGAATTTCCTTAAATAAAATTTCATTCTCACAATTCTGGAATGACTTTCTAAAAATAGAAAGTCATGTCTAGCATCTCAAGCACGACTTTCCAAAAATAGTAAATCACTTTACATAAATTGGTAATCAAGCAGAGTTGAAGAAAAACGAATTAACTTATCATTAATCAATCCTAATAGCTCAATCTTGATTGAATACTCAATATTATTAATATTATTATTATCTTTTACGAGACTATGATATTATTATTAAAAAGGAATTACAAGTCAATTTTATCTCCTCAATCAATTCACACCTCCTTCATGACTCTCATGGCTCTCTCTCTCTCTCTCTCTTTTAAATAATTCATTATACTCTATTTTATGCACTCATCAAAGGATGGCATATTCCTTTTCACTCATTAAAAATATGTCATATAATATTCCTCTTACGCTCTCTTTAATGCATATGTTACACTCTCCTTAACTAGGGCATGCATACCTATCCTTAATGGCATAAGTTACACTCCCCTAAATGGAATCCAATGCATGCACATTACTCTTCCTTTAAGACAAGAATTGGTTGCACCTCCTATATATGAGTCTCATGTATTCTCACTTGGGGATTAGGAGGCCAAGAGTGGAAGAGACTTGAGGAAAATAGTGAGAGGGAGAGATGTGGAAAGTAGCCAATTGCTTCCATAATAAATCTAAAATTATTGTTAAAATCCTAAGATCTCTAGCTATTGAGGTTGGCCATGAGTGGTATTGAGAGGAAGTGAAAATTTGTTTCCTTAGTTTGCCTTGAAAATCTCTCTACTGTTGTCTTTTGGTACTGCTTGTGAGCTTTTGCGGCTTGGGGGTTCCAGGGGGAGAAGTTCTTCTTGGATATGGTTGGGAGGAAAATCGGGTGGTTCACAATGAGTTGGTAATGATATTGGAGCTGGAGCATACTCTCATTTTTTGAGTTGTATAAATTCACTGCCAGGTATGTTGACAACATTATATTGTGTTTCTTTTTGTAGTTCATTACATGGTTTTTCTTATCTAGTTGTTGACTGAAACTTAGATGTATATCAAATGCTGCACAATAAATGCTGTAGGAATTTTGCAATAACTGTAGTGTATTTTATGTAAGTTTATTTTGTACAGTTTCATTGCAAGTTGAATTACATCATGTCTTAATGGTTGAAGCGTTCAGGCTGCCATGAGTTTTATGAAAACATGTTAATAGCACAAATTTGGGTTTTCCTTCTCTTTTTACAGTTGTAGATAAGTTTTTAGAGTATATGTTTGACAAAAGGGATAAATGAGATAGTACGAATTTGTTTTTGGTTGTAGTTTTAAATAATCACATTTTTGGGCATTTATGTTTCGATTTATTTGCACTTCAGGGGGTATTTGTACCTTATGACCATGTCGCCTCAACTTTTATTTCAAAAAACAGAGTTTCAAAATCTGGTTCTGTAATCTTCTATATTTTACATATTTTCTATTGTTTCCTGGTGGTTTGTCTTGCTGCTTTTTTTTGTAGCTGTGATTTACTTATGAAATCATTCTGTTATATAAACTTGGAATTATTATTTTGAAGTATCAATGGTTAATACATTGATAGTTTAATAAACTGGTGACTGCTTGTTTGATAGTTTAATAGTTAGCAGCTTGTTTTGTGACTGTTAACCATTGTTCAAAATTCCCAATGGCTGTAGCTACATCACTGCGAGCTATTTGTAAAAATTCTTAAATATTTATAGTCATTATGTGCCTAAATTTTTATATATGCATCAATCAAGATGGATGACAATTCTACTTATGTATTAGGTTCACTTCTTGGCATTACTGACAAAGAAAAAGAAATTATGTAATCTTAGATTCATGTTAGTTAATTTTGGTGAAATCGCTTTAAGGGTTATGGTTGTAAGTGTTTGACAAAATGCCTCAATGGTTGTACATTTCATACTTGCAAACTGTTTGACATAATGCTTCAATGGTTGTAGCTAATTACATCTATGAATTGTCTATAAAAATGACTAAGGAAATTTAGGATTTGCAACCAAGGTGTTTTTGGAGATATCTCAAAGAATAAGCATGATGGTTCCATTGAAGTAAAAATCCATGGAAGGCAAATTGGTTAGGTGAAATGTTGCAATTGTTAGCTCACATATGAATTCATAATAATTGGAAACCACTCCTTTAGAAGTTGAAGTATCTTGTGTTTCTTCCCTTTGTTTTACCAAAGAATTCATAGGCATATTATCTAGAACAAAATCAAATTGGTCACTCTTAAACACTCTTAATTGCAATAGAATGAACAATTAGCTTATTGGAAATTGTGGTTTGTAAATATTGATATTATTTATCCCACTAAACACTCTATCATTTAAATGTGATTTTAAGACTTATGGTTGTAAGTTTTTGATCTTGAGAAACCATGACCCTGTAGCCTTAATGAGAAGTTTAATATTACCATGGGTTAGTTAGTTAGTAGAAATTAGTATGTAGTGTAAAGAATACCAATAAAAATAAAAATATAGATATATAACCTTGCATTAACTTTTACGTCTTAAAAACATAAACTTAAATAGCATTTTGAGTCAGCCTTAGTATAATACTGATGGTTGGTAAGGTGGGACCTTACATACGGTATCAAAGCAGGTTAAAACTCTAGGACCTAGGGCTTTCCTGCTAATATTTATTTACTTACCTAAATTTTTCCATGGTCAGGTTATGTAATCATGGAGAGAACATCAAGGAGGAGGAGGAAAGTCTCATCTCCACCTCCCCAAGATAAAGAATCTGAGCAAATATCCATCAGGGAAGTAAGGGATATGATGTTATCTTTCCAAAAGATGACTGAAGTTTTGATTAGTAGGGTTGATGGAAATCCTTCAGTGCCTAGTTCTTCATCTCAATTAGAGAGGCAAGAAATACCATCTGATGGAGATGTACATAGAGAGTTGGAAAAAGTTAAGCTTCCTATCTTTAAGTGTACCACAAAAGGGGAGGTAGCAGAAGCTTGGTTGGAAACATGCCCCTATGTTTTGAGTTGTGGAATTATTCTAGCAACCAAAAGGAAAAGTTGGTTATATGCCAACTTAAGGAGAGTGCACTATTATGGTGGAGGAACTTAGAATCCCAATTGGGATACTACATGTCGACCTTGACATGGGAACGATTTGAAGATGAATTTCAAGCAAAGTACCTTTCTGTTGAATACTTGGAGAGGAAATTGAATGAGTTCCATGATCTTAAGCAAGGAACTAAGACAATCCTTGAATATGAAGCACGATTCATGGAGTTTCTTAGATATGCTACCCATCTAAATACTAAGGCCCTCATGGTAAAAAAGTTTTTTTATGGATTGAATCCTATTATAAAGGAAAAGTTGTGCATTTTGAGGCCTACTACATTGCACGAGGTAGTGCAACAAGCAATTATAGCCGAGGAAGAATTATTTGGGAACAAAGGGGGGGATAAAACCCAAAATCTATCATTCCATGGGAAACCTCCTCGAAGGGGAGGCCAATATGTAAGACATAAGTCAGGTGGTTCACATCATTAGGGATTTCAAAAGAGTCATACTTTTAAGAACCAAAGAAATAACCCAAGGCAACATCTTCAACAAAGTAATGCTCGCACTCAAGAATCACCTAATAAAAGGGTCAAATTTATGAAAACTACTCCCATTAATGGATGTTGAACTTGTGGAGGACCTCATTATGAGCAAGATTGCCCTGAAAATAAGACTGAAGCACAATCAGAGCAGGAACAAGCCATTGTTAGAGATATGGGTAGAGCCCATAGGATTCATGCAGTTGTGCAAAATAGCCAAGTCAAGCATCAGTCTACAGTGCTTGAAGCATCAGGTAAGATAAATGGTATGGTTGTTAGTATTTTGATTGATCCTGGTGCAACTGAAAGTTTTATTTCTCCTAATTCTTTATTGAAATGTAAATTGGTGGCGATAGAGAAAAATGATTTTGATCAGGTTCAGATGGCCTCAAGGCGATATCAAAAGGTTGAATGCTTAGTGCAAGAGTGCTCCCTTCGGCTCTGTGTTGACTACAGGAAATTGAATCAAGTAACTATTAGAAATCAATATCCTTTGCCTCACATTGATGATCTATTTGATCAAATGAAGGGAGCCACCATATTCTGCAAGATCGATCTTTGATCTAGATATCATCAGCTCAGAGTTAAAGAAGAGGATATTTCCAAAACTGCTTTTCGAACTCGTTTTGGTCATTATGATTTCGTGGTTGTTCCTTTTGGGTTATCTAATTCCCTAGGATTTTTTATGAGTTTGATGAATGGTGTATTTAGGAATTACTTGGACAAATTTGTACAAGTGTTCCTCGATGACATCCTAATCTATTCAAAGTCCCCAGAAGAGCATGAGCAACACCTGAGATTAGTGTTACAATGCTTAAAAGAGGATAAAATTTATGTAAAAATGTCAAAATGTTCTTTTTTCCAATCAAAAATACATTATCTAGGACACATTATCTCTAGTGAAGGTATTGTTGTTGACTCAGCAAAGATCGATGCAATTTCAGAATGGCCAACACCCACTAATGTGCATGAAGTGTGTAGCTTCATGCGTATGGCAAGATACTATCGGAGATTTGTGGAGGGGTTTTCAAAAATAGCCAGCCCTATCACTTCTTTGCTTAGGAAGGGAGTATGATTTAATTGGACAAATGAGTGTGAGAAAGCATTTTCCAAGCTCAAACAATATTTGACTACAACTCCAATACTTAAGGTTCCAGATATGGATAGACCATTCATAGTATGTACCGATGCATCAAAAGATGGATTGTGTGTGGTATTATCACAAGATGGTAGGGTGATTGCATATGCCTCTAGGAAGTTAAGGACGCATGAGGAAAAATATGCAACCCATGATCTAGAACTAGCAGCTATAGTTCATGCCTTACGAATTTGGTGACATTATCTGGTGGGAAAGAAATTTGAGTTGAAAATAGATCACAAAGGTTTGCAACATATATTTACTCAAAGTGATCTAAATGCTAGGCAAAGAAGGTGGTTAGAACTCCTAAGTGAATATGATTTTGACATAACTTACATCAAGGGTATATTGAACAAAGTAGTCGATGCACTTAGTCGAAGACCACGAATATTTTCAGTAATTCCATTGAAGATTGATTTACGGGAGCACATCTTGAGGGCGAAAGATGTAGATGAATGGTGCAAGCAAGTTAAAGTTTCTCTTTCTGGGGAGGGGGATAAGAAAAACAAGGTAGAAGGGTATTCTTGTGATGACGACGGTATAGTGAGATTCATGCAAAAGATTGTAGTTCCAGATCAAGATGGGCTTCGTGAGTTCATTTTGAAAGAAGCTCACTGTGCAACATATATGGCTCACCCAGGAGTCCAAAAGATGTATGCTGATTTAAAGAAAAATTTCTTTTGGGAAGGCATGAAGAAGGATGTAGCAAATTTTGTGGAAAAATGTTTGGAATGTCAGCTACTTAAAGCAGAACATGGTCATCCAGTAGGATTGTTGCAGCCGCATAACATTCCTGAGTCCAAATGGGAAGAAATATCTATAGAATTTATTTTTGAATTACTAACCAAAAGGCATAACTCGATTTTGGTGGTGGTAGATAAACTTACTAAGAGTGCCCATTTTATACCCGTTAGAGATACTTACAAATCATCTGAAATAGCACAAGTATTTATCAAGGAGGTGGTTATACTTCATGGTTGTCCTAAGAAAATCATATCAGATAGGGCCTCTATATTTACAGGAATATTTTGGACTAGTTTCCAGGGAGCCCTTCAGACACAATTAAATTTCAATACAGCTTATCATCCAGAGACCGATGGCCAAACTAAAAGAATAAATCAAGTGTTAGAGGACATGCTTAGAATGTATGTAATGGATCAACAATCTAAGTGGGAATATTATCTTTCTCTAGTGGAGTTTGCTTACAATAACAATTATCACCGCTCCCTTAGAATGGCACCTTATGAGTTATTATATGGAAGACCATGCAGAACACCTTTAAGTTGGGATAGATTAGAGGATAGAATCTCAGTAGGTCCTTAAATTCTTCAAGAAATGGAAGAACAAGTGTGTTGTATAAGGCAAAGATTAAAGCAGGCATAGGATAGATAGAAGAGCTATGCTAATATGAATAGAGTGGATCGTAGTTTTAAAGAAGGGGAATTTGTTTTTCTTCAAGTAAAACCTCATAAAAGATCTATTAGGTTTGGGAAAGGATCTAAGATCTCTCCTCGATTTGTTGGGCCTTTTGAGATCATCGAAAGGGTTGGACCTATGGCATATCGTCTTGCTTTACCACCATTCTTTCATCGTATGCATGATGTATTTCATATTTCAGTACTACGTAAGTATGTTCATGATCCTCCTCACATTTTAGATTGGCATCAATTACAGGTAACAGACGAAGGAAGTCTTAAGGCAGATCCAGTTTTCATTTTGGACCATCGCACTCGACAGCTCAGATGTCACATGGTGGACCAAGTAAAGGTCCAATGGGACCCATACAGTCCTAGTTCTGCCACTTGGGAAGATGCATCTTCTATACTTCTTGAGTTTCCTTTCTTTTTTAGTTAAACTTCGAGCCAAGTTTACTCCAAGAGGAGGAGTATGTAGTTTCCTATTTTTCTAGTATAGTTTTGTCACTCCTATCAAGGGTTATATATATATGATAGGTTGATCACTTGATTAAGGAATAATGTTTTACATACATAGTTATTTTTCCTTTTATGTTTATGTATGACAGATTGATCACTGGATTGGGGAACGATGTTTTATATAGTTATATTTCCTCTTATATCTGGCATCATTGATTATTCGTATTAGATGGTTTTGGTTAAGTAAAATGTTATACATATGTTTTTTATGTTTGTATCTGATTTATGAAGCAGGTGGATGACATGGATGGTGATCCAAGATTGAGACACATATACCCATGGATTCTCATGGTTATGTGGAATAGATGGTTAATTATGATTTATGGATGATACATGATTTATGTGATTATATATGTCTAATATTATACTAAGCAGGATGTGGTAGAGTACCTGGTCATTTTCCAACAAGGATGTTCAATTATGAATGATTGTGGAAGTCATTTCTTCAAAACCAAAATGATTGTGGAAGCCATGCACCATTCTGGGTAAAATGTGATTAAGTTAATTTCATTATGAAATTCATTTGATTCCTTTGATCTATGAGATTGTAATGTGTGCAAGTCTTTGAACAAGGCCTTACCAGCGAACCATCATATGAGTAAAAGCTCATAATCAGTACCATAAGGAGAAATGCAAAGTTTCAAAGCACAGTAGATGAGAGGGCATGGAAATTAGGTCATGGAGTCCTAAATCCAAGAAATATAAAGACGTGGAGTCTTGTATATTTAGGGCATGGAGTCCTAAATATTTAAAAAAGATCAAGTTGTGGAAGCTTGGATCTTTGGAGTAGATCAGGGCGCGGAGTCCTCAATCTACTAAGGCATGGAGATGCATGAAATAGGGGTGAGGAATCCCTATTCTCCAGAATAAAAATACCATTCATGGATGAATTTCTTTAAATAAAATTTCATTCTCACAATTCTGGAATGACTTTCTAAAAATAGAAAGTCATGTCCAGCATCTCAAGCACGACATTCCAAAAATAGTAAATCACTTTACATAAATTGGTAATCAAGCAGAGTTGAAGAAAAACGAATTAACATATCATTAATCAATCCTAATAGTTCAATCTTGATTGAATACTCAATATTATTAATATTATTTTTATCTTTTACAAGACTATAATATTATTTTTAAAAAGGAATTACAAGTCAATTTTATCTCCTCAATCAATTCACACATCTCCTTCATGACTCTCTCTCTCTCTCTCTCTCTCTCTCTTAAATAATTCATTATACTCTATTTTATGCACTCATCAAAGAATGGCATATTCTTTTTCACTGATTAAAAATATGTCATAAAATATTCCTCTTACACTCTCTTTAATGCATATGTTACACTCTCCTTAACTAAGGTATGCGTACCTCTCCTTAATGGCATAAGTTACACTCCTCTAAATGGAATCCAATGCATGCACATTACTCCTCCTTTATGACAAGAATTGGTTGCTCCTCCTCTATATGAGTCTCGTGTATTCTCACTTGGTGATTAGGAGGCCAAGAGTGGAAGAGACTTGAGGAAAATAGTGACAGGGAGAGATATGGAGAGTAGCCAATTGCTTCCATAATAAATCTGAAATTAATGTTAAAATCCTAAGATCTCTAGCTATTGAGGTTGGCCATGAGTGGTATTGAGAGGAAGTGAAAATTTGCTTCCTTAGTTTGCCTTGCAAATCTCTCTATTGTTGTCTTTTGGTACGGCTTGTAAGCTTTTGCAGCTCGGGGGTTCCAGGGGGAGAAGTTCTTCTTGGATATGGTTGGGAGGAAAACCGGGTGGTTCACAATGAGTTGGTAATGATATTGGAGTTGGAGCATACTCCCATTTTTTGAGTTGTATAAATTCACTGCCAGGTATGTTGACAACATTACACTGTGTTCTTTTTCTAGTTCATTACATGGTTTTTCTTATTTGGTTGTTCACTGAAACTTAGATGTATATCAAATGCTGCACAATAAATGTTGAAGGAATTTTGCAATAACTGTAGTGTATTTTATGTAAAAAAAAATTGTACAGTTTCAATGCAAGTTGATTTACATCATGTCTTAATGGCTGAAGCATCCAGGCTGCCATGAGTTTTATGAAAACATGTTAATAGCACAAATTTGGGTTTTCCTTCTCTTTTTACAGCTGTAGATAAGTTTTCAGAGTATATGTTTGACAAAAGGGATAAATGAGAAAGTATGAATTTGTTTTTGGTTGTGGTTTTAAATAATCACATTTCTGGGCTTTTCTGTTTCGATTTATTTTAACTTCAGGGGGTATCTGTACCTTATGGCCATGTCGCCCCAACTTTGATTTCAAAAAATAGAGTTTCAAAATCCGGTTTTGTAATCTTCTATATTTTACAGATTTGCTACTGCTACCTGGTGGTCTGTCTTGCTGCTTTTTTTTGTAGCTATGATTTACTTATGAAATCATTCTGTTATATAAACTTGGAATTATTATTTTAAAGTATCAAAGGTTAATACATTGATAGTTTAAGAAACTGGTGACTGCTTGTTTAACAGTTTAATAGTTAGCAACTTGTTTTGTGACTGTTAACCATTGTTCAAAATTCTCAATGGCTGTAGCTACAACGTTGCAAGCTATTTGTAAAAAAATTTAAATATTTAGTCATTATGTGCCTAACTTTTTGTATTTGCATCAATCAAGATGGATGCCAGTTCTACTTATGTATTAGGTTCACTTCTTGGCATTACTGACAAAGAAAAAGAAATTATGTAATCTTAGATTCATGTTAGTTAATTTTGGTGAAATCGCCTTAAGGGTTATGGTTGTAAGTGTTTGACAAAATGCCTCAATGGTTGTACATTTCATGCTTGCAAACTGTTTAACATAATGCTTCAATGGTTGTAGCTAATTACATCTATGAATTGTCTATAAAAATGACTAAGTAAATTGAGGATTTGCAACCAAGGTGTTTTTGGAGATATCTCAAAGAATAAGCATGATGGTTAAATTGAAGTAAAAATCCATGGAACGCAAATTGGTTAGGTGAAATTTTGTAATTGTTAGCTCACATATGAATTCATAATAATTGGAAACCACTCCTTTAGAAGTTGAAGTATCTTGTTTTTCTTCCCTTTGTTTTACCAAAGAATTCATAGGCATATTATCTAGAACAAAATCAAATTAGTCACTCTTAAACACTCTTAATTGCAATAGAATGAACAATTAGCTTATTGGAAATTGTGGTTTGTAAATATTGATATTATTTATCCCACTAAAGACTCTATCATTTAAATGTGATTTTAAGACTTATGGTTGTAAATTTTGGATATTGAGGAACCATGACCCTGTAGCCTGAATGAGAAGTTTAATATTACCATGGGTTAGTTAGTTAGTAGAAATTAGTATCTAATGTAAAGAATACTAATAAAAATAAAAATATAGATATATAACCTTGCATTAACTTTTACGTCTTAAAAACTTAAACTTAAATAGCATTTTGAGTCAGCGTTAGTATAATACTGATGGTTGGTAAGGTGAGGCCTTACAACTATAATGGAACAATATATCTTATGTTAGACTTCATTATCAATAATTTGGATAACATGAATTGGTAATGCTCATTTTCACATGGCCTTAAAGATGGTTATCTTGTTATGAGTTTGCGTTCAACCAGCGGTTTCTCATTTTGGTTCATTTTCAAAGAAGAGTCCTTTGAAACTCTGTAGCTGGTTGTGAGTGGAATATTTCAATGAAACTCTAGGTGGAATTTCACTCACTAATTGATGAATGGAAACTTAGTTTCATTCCACCATTAACAATTATGATAGTTTATGTGATAACTTTAACGTCTGAACACATGATAGTAATTATGTATTTTTGTTTTTTAATTAAATTAATTATGAATTTTTTTTTATTAAATTAGAGAAATATGAGTTATGGTTTTTTTAACATATAGTATATTAGTAATATATAAATTGAGTTAGGGGTTTTTTTTTATATATAGTATTGATAAAATATTTTATTCAACTATAATTTGTAACAAAAATTATTACAAGTTAAAAAAATTTATGATAAAATGGGTTAAATCTTCATCGTTAAAAAAGTCGTTACATGTTTTTTTATATGTGTATATGTTTAACTTATATATTAATTCAATTTATCATTAAAATAGTCTTGTAGATTAGCTCAATTGGTTAAATCTTTGTTTTTAAAATAATTTTGCTATTAAAAAATCATGAATTCAATTTTTTTGTACACGCTTAATAAACCACATAGAAAAATAATTTTATTATTTTAAATAAAATTATAATTTAAGTATTTTTTAATAAATGTTTTAATATTAACCAATTTCACATATATATAATAAATTAATACCATATTTACCTATGTAATTTATATAATTACACTAACATATATTAATCTACCTTTACTACCAACAAAACATTAAAAATTTATATTATATTTAAGATATTGGTTAACGTAATACATTTTACTACCCAAATAAAAATAATTGCATCGCAACAAAGGCCTTCAGCCCTTTGCATCGTAATATTGCAATTGATTGATAAGTAATTGAAAAGAAAAAAACATTGTAACGTGAGTTTCAAAATGGTTTTAACTGATAAAAAAATTGACCAAAAAAGTAAAATTTCCTTTCTCAAGTTAGATTATTAATATTTTTCATTTATTTGGGGGTAAATATAATTTAATAAATGATAAAATAGATTATATAAGCAAAATCAAATTGAAAATATTATTATAAAATCATTGAAAATATTCACTTTAATTTTTTTATTAAATAAATATATTTTATTTCATTACTTTTAAGTTAAATATTTTTAATTTTTAAATGTAATATTCTCAAATATTCAAACATAATAGAACCTTTCAATATTATTTCATTATCTTATGAGGTAAATAACCTTTTACTTTTAAATATGGTATTATGAGGTATTGAAACTAATTTTTATAAGTGATACATAAATTAATTAATTAATTATATATAGATATAATTTGTTTGCATTGTTTTTTAAAATCATATTATATGATTGATAGTGATTGTTTAAAAGATATCAGTTTTATTTTACATATTCGAAACCAAATTTATTGGTTGGTAGGTAATAGTTATGAGATTTGCCAAGACCAAAAATAACAACAGAGTAGAAGATACTATGCAGATTGAAAGGAATTTACTACCCAAATAACAAGGAGTAATAATCATATGAGGAATCCAATGGTGTAACAAGAATTCAGTTTTTCACACTCATACCAGGATGAATAACAAGAGCGAACTCACATTAAATATGTTTTTCTATATGAGCTACTCTAGCTTCCAACATGTCTAGAGAAACCTACATTTTCCATTGATTTCGTTGAATGTGATTGAGTAAGGATATGGTTTCATTTATGTCCTCGTGATTTTCCTTTAGTACCTGTCCCAACAATCTTTTAACTTACTAGTGGAGTGTAATAACATGCATATATTAGTTTCTCCTCCCCATGGTGTGGCTACGATCAAGGAGCCAGTTGGTGACCTCATCTAGTAATTTTGTACTTTAATATTCATGTCTTTCTTGGTGAACTTGTCTCTCAAGATGTTGGATTTCCTCATGTGTGTTATGGGAGGTTGCAGAGTGGTAGGTAGTTTCCTCTTTCTGAGCCAACATCTTAGCTTGACACTAGCCATGTTAATCAAAACCTCCCACCCCACGGTGGCCACACATGCGTTGATGAAAAATTTAACTTCTCATGAACAAAGAAGCAACACAATACCATAAAAACGTGACAAAAACATTATTCATTAGCACCACAAATGTCGCTTAGACCAGAGCTTGTCCCAACCAGAAAGTAGAAATGTTGATTTAACCAATTGAGTCCCCCCAAAAAATGTCTACAAACTAGAGAACGAAATTCCACCAAAATAGATAGACACTTGAACTGTAAAGAACCCTAGCAAATGGAGATGCCACACAAAACCCCAAATTACAAAATGACTAGCTCCTCAAATTCCATGCAGACCATAGCTCTTCAAAGGAAGAGAATGGAAGCATAAAACTAGTACTTTTATCTCTCCTAAAAGTTTCCATAGACCAGAGATCAAACTCCCATCAAAATTGACAAAAAACTAGACCACATGAAGGTGAAATATAGGAAGAAAACAATCTCGGCAACATCAAAAAATTAGGGCCAACCAAAGTTAAGAGAGAAGCCAGAGGTTTAGGAATAAATATCATGGGATCAAACCAATCTCCTTACCGAGTGAATGAACTACCATTTGACCCAAACCTAGCAAGGGGAAATCCTAATCCAAAGAAATGGACACATGCAGACGAAGAATAAATAATAACCAAAAGAAACTTCAAAGAGGAGTGAGAACTGAGCTAATATGAACCTAATCGTATGTAAACACCTCATTAAAGCATCACCTGTCATGTAGAGGAACTAAATTGTTTCCTGGAGCCAAATCCAACCTAGAAAATGTTGCATGCCCAACCACCTTCATGAAATATCCTCTATCTCCATCCTCCCTCAATGGAGTTCTATCCAAATTCACAGAAACAACATGCTTGACTTAAATACCAACGTGTCTATTTAGGTGTTTCTAAAAATATTCATGTTTCTTCGTATGATTGGCCTCACTTTACAAAGGTAATGAATTCACAAGGGAATGTAAAGATCCCACTAGCTGCAGGGGAAGAGGAGTCTTTGGGCATAAGAGCCCTCTTCTCTGAGTATCCTCTACATGAAAATTGTCCATAATTCCAACCTCCATGTGTTTGATAGCATTAAGATTCCATGTATGGTGCATGGGGGTGGAAAGGCACACCATCCCATCCTTTAATTATATCCTGAGTTAGTGGGGTGGTCGCGCTCCCTCAGGTTCATCTCGCTCTTATGAATGCACCCCCATCGCGCTCCCCCGAGTCAGTGGGGTGGTCGCGCTCCCCCAAGCTACCAAGGCTAGATTCCTCATGAAGTGACTCGTACCATCGACATAGCAGACATAAGATGTGGATTATGGATCCATATAAAAGACACAAGAAGACAATGTGTAATAATGTGGGGGATGAAAACTACCTAAATTCAAGAAGAGATAAAGAGATGCACACATTTCAATGGGAAATGTTATGGGTCAAATTTCTTGAGGTAGAGTGCATTTTGAGGATTGGGAAGGATTTCTCCTTTTGGACCCTCTAATAGGTATGCCCCCTTTCCCAAACACTTACAGATGATATAAGGCCCTAGCCATAATGGTTAAAACTTCCCACGTCCTAGGACATCATCAACTTGGTCATACACAAGAACAACGGAAGGTACGAGGGTGGAATTTATGGTCATACTGAGCTTTGATGTGTTTTTTGTCCGCTTCAATGGTTTCCAATGAAACACGACAGTCTTCAGTGGTGTGCTAAAGCATGATGAGTTGTTGTTCTAAAGGTTGTGCGTCCAGGAGGAGTTTGACAGCAAGGTGAATGGAAGGGATTTCACACTTAATTGGTAAAACTTCCTCCTCTCCAAAAACAAGGTGGAAACGAGTGAAGCTGGTGGCAGTCTTGACATAAGTTATATAGGTCGACAAAGAAGGGAAGATAATTAAATTCCAATTGGTCTTGTGTTTATTCATCGTCTGCTGAAGCGTAGTCTTAAGGATATTGTTGACAACTTCAACTTGGCCATTACCTTCGAGGATTATGCAAGGTCAGGAATATACAAGGTTGCATGCAGGTTTCCCGTGTTCCTATGCATAGATGTGATCCATTGGATTGTATCACACATTGATCCTGAGACAATGATATTGAGAAATTTTAGTGGGGCAAGGCTTTCTTCCTTTAGGATGGAGGATTATCAACAAATATATAATTTTACATTTCTAGTGAGAAGGATGGATGCATCGTTCTACACTCCCAACAGCAGCACGAACACAAGAGACATCTTGAACCATTGGGTAAAGGATCCAGCAAAGTTCAGGACAACACCCAACCAGATATACAGGATGAAGATACTCAGGAAGGCATACCAGTTCTTGGTCATCTTCACACGTCACTTGTATGACCAAGGGAGTAGAGAGACCTTCCCGCAAAGTTGGGTTTGTTAGGTAAAATTGACTCAGGGTTTGACTCAAGGTTGACCTGGTTAAATAGTAGTGGTCTTCAGCACATGGTATAGTGTACCCATGGTATTATGGTCCGTGGTATTGCATGTAATGGAGCATATAAAAGGCTGGGAATACTTCATTGTAATGTAGGCCTAGAGGTGAGTGGTGAAGGCTCACTTGGTCGGATTGGCCAGGGTTTTGGCCAATGCCAATGAGATCTCAATGGGTTGGGTTTTTCCCCAGATTTGGAGTTTTCCTAGATAAATATTATGTGTATAATATTTATGTGTATTTTTGCTAGTTATTTTATTATTCCTCTCGGTAAATCCCAGTAATATTTTATCTCTCTACCGTAAATTTCTTAACAACTGGTATCAGAGCTAAGTTGGCTTCAGAAGGACGTTGTTTGTTGCCAAGGGTTTGTATTGGCTTGGTAGATAGAGATATAATTGAGTTTTTCAAACAGATATGGATCAAAAGCCATAGATTGTGAAGCAAAGTTGCACACTATCGGGTCATGAGAGATTCAGTGGATGAGGAGGATATGTGCACATGGAATAATTAATTGATGAACCATGTACCTGAAAAGAATGCCTAGATAACTAGTGGTTATAGCGGGTGGTGACCCATGTAATTCAGTAGATGGGTTCCTTTTATATAGACATTGATGTCATATGTACACAGGCAGCAACAAGGGTAATATATATATATATATATAATATATATATATATAATGGAGTGAAATTTTTAATTTGCATGTAAATGGGCATAATGTCGTAAGACCTCGTAAGGCATACATACCCCTGGGTAATTATCGGTAAAGTCTAAGTTAGACCTAGGTAATAGGGGGATGTCAAGTTAACAAATCCCCGGTAAAACCTTTGAAGGGGGTAAGGGCTAGAGTGAACGTGATTGTCTCACTTAGTAGGTTTTGACTGGATTTAGTTAAGGAACCCCAAGTCAAGTTTAAGGGGGGAATTGTTAGGTAAAATTGAATTGGGGTTTGAGTCAAGGTTTAGATGGTTAAATAGTAGTGGTTTTGGGCACATGGTATAGTGTACCCATGGTATTATGGTCCGTGGTATTGCATGTAATGGAGCCTATAAAAGGTTGGGAATACTTCATTGTAATGTAGGCCTGGAGGTGAGTGGTGAAGGTTCACTTGGCCGGATTGGCTAGGGTTTTGGCCAATGCTAATGAGATCTCATTGGGTTAGTTCTTTCCCCATATTTGGGGTTTTCCTCGATAAATATTACGTGTATAATATTTATGTGTATTGTTGTTGGTTATTTTATTATTCCTCTCAGTAAATCTTAGTAATAATTTATCTCTCTTCCGTAAATTTCTTAACAAGGTTGCTATGTTCGATCAGCTGGCAAGTGAAGGAAAACCATTCAACTGGTATGAAGTGTTGGCTCTCTAGTTGAAAGTGCATGTATCCAATGCCCAGAGTTCGCCCAAGGATCAACAAGAAATATTCTTCATGTCTGTCTACTTGCTTGATACAATATGTGCCTATCAACAGTTTCCTGACATGGGTTGGGCATGGACACCTTCAGAGAGTGTTGCGAATGTATATCGCAAGTTGCTCTCATATTACAGGTACCTAGGAGTCATGGATAGAATATCTGACCATTTCATTGCCCCTCTGTACACAATGATATTTGAATTAGATCCACCCTACATGTCCCTGGCATCAATGGAAGCGTTGCTGAACATTTCAGATTGGTACGCCTCACCCGAGGGCACCTTCATTAGGATGTACAACACGAAGAAAGCTTTGTATGTGTTGCCGAGGTTTTCCACGGATAAGTTGGTCATGTAGGAGGTTGCATACCACATCTCGACAAGGTTATCAGGTATATTTCACAGGAAAAGGAAGGCACCATGGCCTACGCTTCCTGTGCGAATTGGGTTGTACGCAATTGGGAGTTTGAAAGAAGCAAATGTCAAGGTGGTAGATTTGAAGAAGTTTAAGTTTAGCACCAATCATTTCAACCCGTACGATCCAAATGGTTGATGCAGGGAACACTATGTGAGGGTGTACTATTCTTGGATCCACGGGGCATGCCATTGGCCAGAGGAAGACCCATGGAGATATTGTTATAACTCCTCTAGGCTCAATGAAATGGTCAGCATGGCAGTAGAGTGGCTAGCAGCACTCAAGGTAACAACACCTCAAGGATCAACAACAAGCATCAAACCTATGTAAGACAAAGGAAAGAGGAAGATTTTCGAAAGCACAGAGATGGAGCAAAGCTACAAGTTTAAGGAAGACCCGCTTGTGGAAAAGGTAGCTTTGGAGATATATGCAAATAGGTGACAACACAACATGAGGATAGTGCAAAGAAAAAGGGAGAAGAAAATGTTGGAAGATGCGGAGAGGAAATTGCAGGAAGTCAAGCAAAAGCTCAAATAAGAATAAGAGGTGTGCATAAGAGAGAAGGAAGTGCAACATGAGCATGAATAGGAACAAGAGGAAGTACAAGGCTCACAGATAGTGAAAATTGTGCTGATATAGGTTGAAGACTTTGAATCAACAGCAGATGAGGAACATGGTAAGCAACTATAGGAACAGGAACTTGCTTCGCAAGATGAACCGATAGTAGAACAAATGGACATGGAGATGGAGCAGCTAGAATAGGATCAGGATACCGACCTCATGCCAAAAGAAACTGAGGTCACTCCATAGGCTTCACCGGCTCCAACAGCAGAGCAAGTCTCAAGTGAACAAGGGGATACCATTCACCTTGAGGACCATCCGGGAACAAAGGTGTACAACATAACCTTTGATGAGTCACAACATAGAGTTGTACAAGCACATAAAGCGCGCACCCCGGATGAGCGTGCATCACATGTGGACATTGAAGAGCAAGTGATTCTGTCATATGTAAGAATACATCTAACCGCCTTGGACGATGCTAAAAAGGCATATGCCGAAGCCACAAGCTCGAGTGCTAAGTTCTTGTTAGCATAAAACAAGTGCATGGCTAAGGAGCTACAAGTATCCAAGCAGAGAGAGGAGCAATCAACATGATCCACCAGAGTAGAGATGAAGAAGGCCATACTTTCTGAAGTATCGGCTCTTGAAACAGTCACACGGAGACTGTATGACAGATTTGTCACCATGCACAAGGAAGCTTTCCATCTACATAGTCATCAGCAGCACTACACTTAGATAATGTGAATGCTTATAGATATACATGCTGTAGTTGATCATGTACATACATGGACAATGAGGTACAAGGGAGCCCTGCTTCACTTGCACAAGATGATGAAGCCGTAAGTAGAGTTGGACAAAGCACGCATCCAGAGTCTGATCTGGAACTATGAGGAACTCTTATCGCTCATCACCAGTGTAGAGGATTCATATGCATGGTTGTACATGAGTTTGGATGTCATGGTGAGAAAGTATGGCACCTCGTCGATTGGTATACTCATTGAGGCCAAAGAGAAGAACCAAGTCAAACTGGAGCTCGATGCGTACTTTTATCAGTTAATGCTCACAACCACCGGCACAAATTTGTTAGTCAGTGCAGATAACATGTGGATGTACATCATCGGTTTGGCCTTGATCAGGACTAAATTGTGCGTCTTACAGGATGAGTTGGACCAAGGTTCTAGATTAGTATACCTGGAAGCAATGGAGGCAAGAGTTCATTTCTAGAAAGACATCATCAAGGAATATGTAGACACCATCGCACACTACCAAGCATGGCATCAGTTCATCACCGAGGATCATGGAGAAGAGGTTGACGAGATGGTCTTTCCACAACTATCCGAGTCTTAGCGTTGTCTTGTCTCGCTGACTTAGGCCAATTTTATCCCACATGGGTATATGTGGAAAATGTATAATTTTTGTAAACATGATGTAAAGTGAAATTCCAAGTGTCATTAGTGGAATACAAATAGTCATATGTAATGTAAAGAGTTATGTAATCAAGTTGAAGAGTCATGAGGGTAGTCCAAGAGTCACAAAGGGGAATGTCAAGGGTCACCCCACCCTTTGTTATAAATAGAATCTCATAACTCATAGAACGGGCTTTTGGGAGCCAATATTTTGTTAGGCATTTCTTAGAGAGGGCTTGGAGATTATTGTGACGAGCATTGACTTCTCCACAGTGCAGAGTGAGTATGCCCCTTTGGAGGAGCAGGCGGTGTTGACTGTAATGTTCCACTATTAGGTCTAGTTGCTGCCATGGTTGTATGTATGGGTGAAACTTTCACTTTATATAATATAATAGAGCCATCACGTTTCATGCATATGTTGTTATGGTAGTTCGACTATTCTAGTTACTTAAGCAATGTATGTAGTTTTACTTACGCATTCAATGTATGGACTATTCCGTATGTGATTTTATGAATCTTATTGAAGCATTTTGTTGGTTTAACTCATTGGTTTGGATTGTCGACTATTCTGCTTTCCAATTTGTGATGTTATTCAACTCGTGTGTTCCTTTTAGGTTGTGTACTATTACACACTTCTAAAGGATACACTTTTTATTCCCTCCATGTGTTAGAACCTCCCCATGCATCTCTCTTGACTCGTTGAATGGTCACAAACTTGCTTCCAACAAGGATATATTGCTTACCTCTACACGTAATTGCAGTCAAGGCATAGCTTTACTACCCACTACTAAGACTCCTACTCCAAACGGTTTGAGGTCTAGTTGGGACTTCTTAACAGGGAGATCCCTAGAAATGTTGGTGTGTCCAACACCGTCAACACTGCATATATAGCATTTAATTTCTCTTCCTTTTCCTCTTCCTCTTGAGAAAAATCTTATGCCCCTTACTTATCCTCCTCTAGGGGATTCACTACTAGAGTTCCCTATATCTTCTCTTAGATCCCATAATCTTCCTCTACTGGAAGGTCCTTTTCCCCTTGCTAGACTCCTTCCTCTATAACTTTGGCTTTGTTTTTGAGCCAACTTCCCTTTCACTCTCAATGTTGCCTGATAGATATCCTTTGTCTTCATAGGCAAGATACCAGTTTAATCATTAATATCATACCTTAGGCCATTTATATACCTGGCCACCTTCTTAACATCTTCATCAACATGGCTTGCTTTGATGTTCAACCTATAAAATTCTTCATTTGTACTCTTTTCACTGTAATTTTTTGCATCTATCTGAGTAAACTCATAGATAATCCTTGGGAATTAATTTTCTCTTAAACTTGGTCGCCATTCTGTCTTAGCTCTTGATCTGTTCGTTTCCCTTCTTCCTCCGGTTTGCCTACAGCTTGTCCCACCATAATGATGTCTGTACCCTTAGCCTGGTCACTACATATTTGACCTTTTGATCATCATCCACATCTTCATAATCGAAATATTTATCTAATAAGCTTATCCAATTGAGCAACTATTCCACATTTGAGTTGTCGTCATATAGTGACACCTCCATTTTTGACCGAAACCCTACTTTGAGAACCAGCTTTATCAATTGTTCTTCTATTTTTTCTCTTCATAGAGATCCTTCATCTCCTCTTCTTGTATCTTTGCTCTTGTCGATGTATCCCAACTCAGGTTCTCTTCTTAGAATGTCTCCATGGTTTCCATTATCGCCTAGATGCATCTCAACTCCAACCTCAAGTCCTTATCCATCTTACTTATTTCCTAGCCTCCTCTTCCAGAAGCCATACTCACAACAACTACTCAACATGTCTTCAACTACTCAACATGTCTTCTCCAAAACCTTCTGGTTGAGTTTCAAGGTTTATAGAGCTTCAAGCTTTGATACTGCTTAACATAACATGAAACACTTGCGGGTCCTTTTTTCTTATTACTCCCTCTAGCCCCAAACTTTCTATGTGCCCATAGTCAAAACCTAAGGCTTAATGTTAAAGGAACTTACACCTATATCCTTTATCATGTGATTTGATGTTTCTTGTTATAATTAAAATTCTTGTGGATCTGCGTGCTCGTGATCCGATGTCTAAGAGAATTCAGTTCTCACAAATTCTCCCAATGCTCAGATATCTCTGAACATGGATTGTCTATTCAATGGTAGTTGTATCTGGGTGCTTGGGATCGAACACGATAAACTAGATGTTGCCAGGCTCAAATTTCAAAAACTAAGCTCAGCAAACTTAAAAGAAAAATATGTCACTTGCCTCGCTTCCGTTAGTCACATAAAGTATTGATCTGAGTATATTTAGTATTTGGGCTATAGTAGCAACAACACCTCTAGCCACGAGCCAAACCTCCTCAAACTCGGATACCTACTTGATCTAGTGGTTCGGGTAACTTTGCGAGTGTCAATTTTAACAAAGAGTTAGATGTCGGATATATGCTTATTGGGTGGGTCTGAGGGTTTAGAGGTTCAAGTGCTAATTTCGAGGTGTTTTGGGTATTGGAGTCCTCTATCGAGGCCGAGGAATTGTTTATACAGTCAAAGCTGGAGTCAGGTCAAAAAAATTTCAAAAATCTTGTAATAACAGTTATCAAAATTTAAAAAAAAATTCTCAGTTGACGGACTTTGGCCAAAAAAATATTCCTTGCTCTGTTTATTAACATATTTCATTGCACAACACGAATCCATCCCCACTCTGCAACTTGTAACATTTTTATTCTGTGAACTAGGAACTGTTATTGCATGGGGCTTTCAAATTAATACTGATGCTCCAGTCCAAAATTAATCTATGGATTTAAACAAACCAGAACACAAGGTTTTATAGACACACAAATAAATACATAGAGCTCTCGACAGAAATCACAATACCAATCAATTATCAAAGAACACTGCATAGTTTAGCCGATACACTCAAAATGACTTTCTATTACTCTTGCTTGCACGCCTACAGGGTGTACTGGTTACATTTTATTTTTTTAAACCACATGGTGAATCGGTAACTGCTAGTCCTAATCTATGGGAGACCCAGGATCAATCCTCATAGTTTCCACTATAACACCAAGAGTACATCCAATTACCTGCAAGTCGATATACTAAGATCCTATGGTTTTAGCAAAGCGAGACTCTCGTGCCACCAAGGCGGGGGTGAGGAATCTGCGTCTCAAGCATCCACCACAGCAAGCTAGTGTAGTCAATGAGATTTGAACTACAGTCTCCCAAGCTTCACCCAAGTAGACGTACTGTCATTTTATTTACAAGGGAGAAGAAAATATTTGGTAACAGAAGGGGAGGTTGCTTGCGAGCAATGCCTTTCCCAAAATTACTTAGGGGCTTTCTAGAAGCCCTTTGCTAAGTAACTAGGTGCAATTGTTCCGTAAGTGACACATAAGTAAAACAAACAGATTGCATGGTTTATTATGTTTACTTAAGTAAGTGTAACCAACTACGATCAATTAGGCTTATTATGTTGACCTATGTTTACTAGGTTTACCTAAGTTTTCTAAGTTTACTTAAATTTACTAGGTTTACCTTAGCCAACAAGTTCAACCGTAGTCAACCATGTTCAAACCAGCCAACTATAGTCAACCATGATCACCATGGCCATACATACTTTAGTTGGTCAACCATGGCCAAACACATTTACTAATGTGGTTAAACATGGTCAATATTTTCATCCATTATCAACCATAAACAACCATAGACAACATGATCAACCACAATGAACTTGGTTAATTGGCCATGGTCAAAATGGATAACATAATTAACAATGGAAACATGGTTTAGCAGTCTACATGGTCTACCATAGTCATTTGTAGTTAGATTTTGACAACCATGGTCAACTATGTTCCCCCATGGTCATCCATAGTTAACCATAGTCAACCTTTGTCAAATAAGCTCAACCATGGTTAACCATAAACAAGCTCAACTATGGTCACCCATTGTCACCATGGTCAAACATGGTCAAACATGGTCAACATGGTCATCCATGGTCCCATTTAATCCACCATAATCTATCATCTACATCCTTGCTCAACCATTGTTGACTATGGTCAATTAAGGTCAATCATGGTAAACCAAGGTCAACCTCAGTAGACCAAGCTCTACCTCAATCAACCATGGTCAACGTTGTCAACCTCTTCAACCTTCTTCAACTGTTAATGTAATTATTATTGTAACATTAAACATTAACATTGACATTAAGATCTCACTCGGCCCACGATGAGCTCTGGTTCTTCTATGGCGAATAGCGATTAGGGTTTCAGCGACTCTCTTGCTGGGCGTGGCCCTGGCTGCCACGGCAGGCCTGCAAACTTTGCCATCTGCTCCCTGCCCTCTACTGCTCTACCTTCCGTAACTGCCATCTCTCGCCATTGATCAACCATCACCATGACACCCGTGAAGGGAGGGGCCTCTGCCCCTCCCCCAAACCCTGACGACTCAAGACAAGAAGGACAAGAGAATGATTCCGTTCCAAATCGCACTGACACTTCTCAGAACAGAACAAATGACAAGAATGCCTGCACAAAACAGGAAGAAAGTTCTACGATCAGATCGGCCACCTGCAAACCGGTAGCGGCCACAATGCCCACTGTGGATTTTCCCAGCCACAGAATAAATGCCCGAATCTAATACATGCGTGACCATGCTCTTATTGGAAAGTTCATTGGGATCTGGCCAACGGAAAGAGCTCTCAGTAGCTAGATTAATGCAAAATGGGCTCCCAAAGGCCACATCTCCCTGCACATTGGACCCAAAGGCTTCTTCACTGTAGTCTTCAACTGTTTGGAGGATCGCACCAGAGTAGTAGACGGAGGTCCTTACTTCTTTAATGCTGCAGGCCTGTACCTGAGAGGATGGGTCGAGAGATTCGACCCTGACAAAGAAGATCTCAGCTGTGCGCCTGTATGGATTAGCCTTTACTCTCTCCCCTGGGAATATTGGGAAGAATCATCTCTGAAAGAAATAGGAAACAAGCTTGGAGAGTTCATTAAGGCGGCGGAAGATACCAAGTATTGCAGATTTACCTCCTATGCGCGCATCTATGTCTACATGGACCTCAAACAACCTCTGCCAGACAAGGTAAGACTCCGACACGAAGACTCTGAATGGATACAAATGATAGACTATGAACATGTTCCATTTAGATGCCGGAAATGCCACCAACTGGGGCACTTATTCAGGGACTGCCCCCTTAACAAAACAACAGCTGAAAGCACCCAAGCAGACAAGAATGAATCTGATGGATTTACAAAAGTAGTTAACCGCAGAAGAGGAGGCAAAAAACCCTCAGCCAATGCAAGATCTGAACCAACCAACAAATCTAAATCGCCCAACTCCAATAGCTTTGAAACCCTAATGAATCTGGAAGACCAAGATCAAACCCAGGAAACACGAAAGCTCAAATCCCTGGTTCGAAACCTCCCAGAAGGACCTCCTCCTTCGACTCAAAATCCTCAGCCTGATAAAAGCCAGTCAAAGCATCCAGATCCTCAAGCAGATGGCCCTCGGGCAATGGATACAAAGATGCCTGAATCAAGCAAACAACTATCCAACGAAGTGGAAACAGACCCTTCAGGAGTAGAATCAATGGAGGAAGATGTAGATGTTGGCGATCTAGATATACTCACCTTCGAACTTGCATGTAAAACTGGGAACTTCGATAAGATACCTCAAAGGAAACTAGACAAACTGGAAGAAGTTCTGCAAAAAGCTCACAAGAAACATTCTCTGGGGGTTCAAACAGGAAGCCAATGGGATGGCAAATTCATTATGAAAGACAACAAAAAGAGAGGTCGGAAAACCTCTTTGGAAAAAACCATTAAGATAGGGGAAATGCTCGTAGAATCAGGTCGATATCCGAAGCTGACCAAGTTCTACAACACCCACCCCCACCCGTCTCAATGAAGCTAATCTCTTGGAATATATGAGGGCTCAACAGCCCCAGGAAGGGTAGACTCCTAAAAAATATGCTCATGCAAGAGAAACCAAACATTCTCTTTGTGCAAGAAACCAAATGTAATATGACATTTCTAGAAAAAATAGCTAAAAAAGTCTGGCCAGGAGGCCAAATCTCAACAGTTGATGCGAGAGGTGCTTCGGGAGGTCTCGCAATCCTGTGGGATTCTAGAATCATTCAGCTTAGCAACATTCATGCCAATAAGAATTTCATCCAGGCAACTTTCCACCTGCTTGGAACTAACACTCATGGCCACATTACCAATGTCTACTTTCCGCAAGATCCTCAACTTAAAGCAGCAGTTCTAGACCACCTCACAGCACTTAATTCCGACAGGCAATACCCTCTCTGGATCGCAGGTGGGGATTTCAACATGATAACAAAAACTGAAGAACGGCAGGGTGGAAGAGAGACCGGCATCCGAGATGGGCAACTCCTCAAAGACTTTGTGAGATCAAACTGGCTAATTGATCTACCCTCCAACAATGGCATCTTCACATGGACCAACAAAAGGGAGGGTATCCACCAAATAGCCACAAGATTAGATCGTTTCCTCATTTCTGACAATGCTCCTTATTTAGGTGGAGACATTATCTCTTCCATATTACCCATATCTAGGTCGGATCATTGGCCCATTGAACTTCAATGGCAAAGGCCAGGTAACACCAATAAACGCCCTTTTAGATTCGAATCTTTTTGGTTGACTCACCCTGAGTTCAAGGACTTTGTCAAACAATCCTGGATCAAGTTCCAGCCCTCAGAAAAATCTAAAATGGCACGCTTCCAAAAGAAACTTCAGGCCCTTAAAAAAGACATCAAACAGTGGAATCATAATATATTTGGCAACATCTTCGCTGCACAAGACAAGCTCAATCAGGAAATGAAACACATCCAGAACCGGATTATGATGGAAGGTCGAACTAACACCCTAACCCAACAGGAACAGAGGATAGAAGATCAACTGCAAACCAGAACCCAACAGGAGGAAATCCTCTGGAGGCAGAAGTCTCGCATCAAATGGTTAAAGGATGGAGAAAAGAATACTAAGTTCTTTCATCACACTACTATTCAGCGCAGAATGCATAACCTGATTTCCCATATACAAAATGAGCAAGGGGAGCGAGTGGAAACTCATGAAGGAATCGAAGCTAATTTCCTCAGCTACTTTCAACAAGCTCATCAGGAACCGAATGTGGACAGGCTTCCAGCAATTGGAAAAATCCTTCCCCACATACCCAAACTTATCACTCCTGAGCACAATCACCTCCTTCTTCAACCTATCAAGCTCATCGAGGTAGATCAGGTAGTAAAAAATTTAAAAGCAGGGAAAGCACCTGGGCCGGATGGATTCACCTCAGACTTTTTCCACCACTTCTGGGATTTGATACAAATAGAAGTCTGGCAACTGGTCGAGGAATCCAGAGCTTTACAATGGATGTACCCAGGGTTGAATGCCACTTTTCTAGCTCTCATTCCCAAATCAAAGGATGCCAACAAGCCGGAAAAATATCGTCCCATCGCTCTCTGTAACATCACTTACAAAATAGTCTCAAAGGTCATAGCTAATCGGTTGAAGCCGCTTCTGCCCCTCCTCATCTCTCCCGAGCAATCAGGTTATGTCGAAGGGCGCCAAATCACTAATGGCATCATCCTCACTCACGAAATTCTGCACTCTCTGAAGCAATCCAAAAAGCCAGGTATGCTCCTTAAAATTGATCTATCAAAGGCTTTCGACAGTATAAGTTGGCTATACATTCAAAAAATATTAATTGCTTTTGGTTTCGATCACTCCTGGACTAGATGGATTACCAGTCTCCTCTCTTCCACCTTTTTCTCCATTCTGATCAATGGCATCCCATCCGATACCTTCCGTCCTTCAAGAGGCATTAGGCAAGGAGACCCACTCTCCCCCTTCCTATTTGTCATAATTGCCGAAGGTCTTGGTCGCATTCTCAAATCTGCAGCTCTCTCTCATAACCTGAAAGGTATTTCCTTCAATAATTCCCCTGCCTTCACTCATCAGCAATTCGTTGATGACAACATGCTCTTTGGGCACCCCTCCGTCCAAGAAGCCCGAACCTTTAGAGATCTTCTGTCTGTCTTTTCAGATGCAACCGGTGCTCTCATCAATCGGATCAAGTCTCAAATCTTCTTCTTCAACACCCCTGTTACTACCCAAAATTCTATGGCCAGGATCTTAGGTTTTACAATAGCCAAACTCCCTTCCAAATACCTAGGTGCCCCCATGACGGCTTCTACCCTCAAGCACGCCGCTTGGACTGATCTTTTGGACAACTTTGAAGCCAAGCTCTCCCTCTGGACCCATCGTGCCCTGAACATGGCAAGCAGAATCATTCTAATCAAAGCTATTTTACAATCTCTACCTCTTTATCTGTTCACTCTCTTGGCAGCTCCGAAATGGGTCATAAAGGCAATAAGAAATCTGATGCGCAACTTTCTCTGGGGTAGTTCTGGCAAAAATCGTAAATGGGCTTTGGTCAAGTGGGACAAAGTTTGTCTTCCCAAGATGGCAGGAGGCATTGGTCTCAGAGACCCAGCACTCAGTAACACAGTCATGGGAGCCAAACTTTGGTGGAGATGGCTTGCCTACCCCAAAACGCCATGGGCCTCTCTATGGACAGCTAAATACGCCAGCAACAGACCTTTGGAGGACAGAATTCGCATGATAGAGCAAAGTGCAGGATCTCTCATATGGAATGCAGCCATTCAACACAGATATCTTATCCAACAGCACTGTTTCTGGGAAATTAAAAGTGGAAATACTGCCAGATTCTAGGACGACTCCTGACAGCAATTCCCCAAGCTTCAGAACATCATTCAAGACCTCCCGCCCAATCATCAAGGTCCTCAACAACCAGGTACAGTCAATAAATATTGGAACCCTTCCAACAACCAAAAAGGCAGGCAATGGCAAACAGCAGAGCAAATTCTAGGAATCACTGGTAGCGTAGCTTGTATTCAGGCACTCGACATAGAGCTTCAAAAACGACAGATATGTACAACTGATGGGCAAGACCAGCTACAGTGGGGATATGAAGAAAAGGGCAACTATTCAACAAAGGAAGCTTATGGCATCATAATTCAGGACAAAATCACCAAGGACAAACTATGGAATCAAATTTGGAATTCTCATCTTTGGCCCAAGATATCCACATTTCTATGGTTACTATCTCACAACAGGATTCTCACTTGGGATAACTTGCGCAAAAGAAGTTTCACAGGACCTTCTATATGTCTCAACTGCCGATCTGAGGAGGAAACCGCAATCCACCTGCTACTCCAATGCAATCTGGCAAGACAATTATGGGGCAAAGCGGTCTTCAGATGCCAAAAGGATCATAGGGCTCAAGATGATCTCAAAGCGACCCTACGCAATTGGCCTAATACCCCATATCAAAGTAAGATCCTCAATACTCTCTGGCAACTCCTTCCCGATTTCATTTTACGGAACCTCTGGAAAGAGAGGAACCGTCGCATTTTCAAGAATCAAAGCCAATCGTTGGATTAGCTCTGGATCATCCTCGTCAATAATCTTAAAGAATCACTGTCCATTCATACCTGGACGTCTGAAGACTTCCCTTCGACCTCCACAGAAAATTCCATATGGAACAACTAGCAAATTTCCCTGTCTCAACCAACAGGATCCAGAACTACTAGTTCCATCAGGCAAGATAAGAACAAGACCTGGACTCCTCCCCCGCCTAACTCCTTCCAACTCAACTTCGACAGAGCTTCCAAGGGCAACCCTGGAGCTTCCGACTATGGAGGAGTATTCAGAGATCATTCAGGAAATCCGCTCCTTATCTACTGTGGCACTAACGGTTGGGACACAAACAACTTGGCGGAGCTCGAAGGACTATGGCAAGGGCTCATTCAGGCGCAAAGGCATTCATTCTTCCCTCTTATTATTGAAGGCGACTCCCAAATAATCATCAACATGGGCAAGCATCTATCCCAGGGAGCGCCGGTGCATAAAGTCAGTAGAAGTTGGAGAATGGCGCACAGACTGGAACTTATTCAACAATGGCTTACCATGAATCAGGCTATCTCGTTCCAACATACGCTCCGTGAAGGGAACCAGCTAGCAGACTTCTTAGCTAACCTTGGAGTGGAAACCACCAAAGACTACTTCTCAGAGGCTACTCTTACTATTGGCACAAAAGATCAGCTCAGAAATTTCACTCAACTGGTGGAAAAAGATAAGTCACCGTGGCAGGATATCCCCCCGGATCCGGGTGCCCCCATTGCCTCGCCACCTCATGCCAGGACGTGTCCGACGTCAGGCAGTCGGAACGGCACCTGGCTGGACGGGATCGTGGTAAATAGCCCCAGGACAGTGTTGAATGCAATTCAATGCACTACGCCGCCATCTCCAGCTCAGGTCCTCTCTGCCATTAACGGCATTCATTCCCCTGCAGGTGTGATGACGCTCCCCTGTGCCTCGAACCTAGAGGAAGCTCGCCATAAAATGGCCCTCCCTGTTACTCATTGCCATCATTCTATAACTCGATCCTTTGGCCAGTTTTCAATTGAGCCGGCTTGGCCTGCAGTCGAGCCGCGCAAGCCTATCTTACACCAGTCCGCCATTGGCAACCTGTCCAGCTCTCCTCATTCCACAAGAGCCATGCCGCGCAGTAGAGGAGTGCCTCGTAGAGGAGGCTCTTCGGCTTCCCGAGGCCGTAACCGCTCCTCCCCCTCGCCGCTGGTTATCCCCATCTCCTCCGCTTCCCCGTCATCCCCTCCGCTTTCTCCAATCAGGCCTGTTCCTAACTCCTCCTTCCACAACTCCAGATTCACCTTTCGCAGTCGCCTTAATCAACCGATTATTACCTTCACCACCACAATTATGGTTTCTGAGGACGCTGAGGAGCCTGTCGACCCTCCCTCTTCGTCCACTCCTTCTCCAGAGGCTAGTATCTCCCATGGCCCTGAGCTTCATCACCCCCCCTCGGCCACCAACATGCAGGAGGACTCGCCAATCATTGTGGAAGAAGAAGTGGTGGCTTGCGGTCCAATGCAGCGCACCTTCGACATCATGCACCTGATTACGCAATCCGAGGAAGGAGCCAGCGCAGGCAATCCAGAAGATGATGCAGATACTCTGCCAGCAATGACAAATCTGCCGAGCACCAGTCGCCCTGACCCCCAAAGCTCGGGCAAGTAATCCTTCAGTTTTGGAATGATTCGATTCAAATTTTGGTCAATCAGCACCTCTACTCAGTCTATCTCTCTTTCGAATGTTTCGCTGAGGCCGGCCTCAGCTCTCGCTTCTTTTGCTGTATCTCATGCTCTCTTATCAAGTTAAAACCTCTCGGCAGATAGCCTCCTTTGCTTGGCAAACTCTGCAAGCAAATATCTGTTTTGTAATAGCTCTGCTCTCGGTGGTCCGCTTCCGCTGCCTGGCTCCTAAAGCAGGCATGAAGCCATTTTGTAAGCTCAACTTTTGCTCTGTGGCTTGGTTCAATTATTCTCACCCAGAAGCACAGAGCTCCTTTTTGGAATCTCAGTCAATATGTCAAGAGTCAGTTTACTGGCTCTCTGAGGGTTCGATTCAAAAAAAAAAAAAAAAAAAAAAAAAAAAAAAAACATTGACATTAATATTGCATCAACCATGGTCAATGTTAATGTAACATTGTAACAATCATCAACATTAATGTAACATAAATACATTGTTATATTCATGGTTGACCATAATCAACCTTAATAAATTCTCTTCAACCTCGTCTACCATGATCAACCGTCATCAACCATGAACCCTCAAATACATGGTCAACCATGGTTAACCCTTGATAACCATTTTTAACCATTATCAATCAACATAAACTATAGTCAATCAAGATCTACCAATCCATCACATGCATGTAAGTTGTCTATAAATACAACTACATTAATAAATGTAGTTGATTTATACTAATCAATAACATTTTCTACAATATATACCTTAACTAACTTATAAAGAATATTTCAATTAAGATATAGAAATCAAATTATTTAATATAATTATGCTAAGTAAACATAATTATAAATAAAATTATTATATATTTATCAAACTCCATTGAACTTTTAACACATCTTGATGGTGACAGACAAAACACAATAAAAGATATTCCGTTACATCATTTCGAAAATAAAATATAATAAAGTTGGTTATAAAACTAAATTCATATCAACCAACCAAATGCTGATATATAATATTTCCATCTTTTGAGTTTAATATCCTTCTACTTCGATTTATTTACATCATTTCGAAAATAAAATATAATAAAGTTGGTTATAAAACTAAATTCATATCAACCAACCAAATGCTGATATATAATATTTCCATCTTTTGAGTTTAATATCCTTCTACTTCGATTTATTTTATTTACTTGATGTGTAGTTACTATGTTTACATTTCAGTTTATTAGATTATTTTGAAAATAAAAGAGAGTAAAGTTTGATATTAACTAATTTCATCTAAACCAAAGGTTTTCATTTTTAGAGTTTAATAGGTTTGTATTTTAATTTATTTTATTTAATGTGTTGAATAGATTTTATGTTTAGGTTAATTAAAGGCTGTAGTTTAAACACTTGAATTTTATTTTTGTTATTTAAAATTTAAATTTTACTAATTTATTATTTAATTTTTAAAAAATATTTAAATAATTACATAAATCTAACAATTCAAAATTATAATTTTTTCAATTCCTTACTAATTTTACCAAAAAAATATAACGAATTACGTAGGCTTATTGCTTATTGAATTGGTTGCTGACTCAAACTTTTCAGTACTTGCTTGAAACCTTTATTAACCCTCGAGTAACAAGACGGAGGTGGTGGTGGCGGCGGCGGCGGTAGATGCAGAGGCGGGGGGTTGTGGTGGCGGTGGAGATGGGGTTCTTGAAGTATGGCATATCATATTGGATGGTCTTATCATAAATTGATATTAAATCACAAATTACTGCGCAACGACTTGTTTACAGTTAGCTGTTACTTATATGTGATATTACGAAGGGTCGTAGTGGGGTTCGTGAAGGATGGCATATCATATTGGATGGTAATTATAAATTGGTATTAAATTACAAATTAACTAAATATTTTATGCTCATTTTTATAATATAAATAATATTATTAAAAATTGGTATAGAATTATTATAAATTAATAAAAAAATTATCTTACACATAATTAAAAATAATTTTAAGTTGGGGATTTTTTATAATATAAATAATATTATTAAGAACTAATATAGATCTATCTCAATTAAAGATTTAAGTGATCAGAGTAAGTAAAGTGACTAACAATAATAGAAGAAATATAGTGTATGTTTTTTTTTAAGTTTTTCATTATCTTATTTTCTTTGACATGAGTGATCCAAAATATAAGTTTAATATTTAAGAACCAATTGAGTTTTTCCAATTTAGATACTTTCTTAAACACAATACAATGGGATCAAATTTAAGAGAGAGAGATGAGTTTTTTTTTAAGATACTTTCTTAAACACAATACGATGGGATCAAATTTAAGAGAGGGAGGGAGGGAGATAGTGATAAATCAACAGATAGATAGTTGGAGAAGAAAAAAGACATAGAGAGATAGACGCAGAGAGAGAGTGAGTGACAAGGGAGAGATGGAGAGAGATAGGGAGAGAAGGGGAAGAGAGAGAGACACACACAAAGATGGAAGGGGGAGAGAGAAGGAGAGAGGGAAGTAGATAGCGACATAATTGATGGGAAGAGAGAGAGAGAGGGAGAGAGAGAGCGAGTGATGGTAGGAGAGATAGAAGGAGGTGGGAGAGAAAGGGAGAGAGAGGAATGAAGAGAGAGAGGACCCAAGAGAAGGAGAGAGAGATGGAGTTAGAGGGGGAGAGAGGGAGGGAAGAAGAAATGCATAGAGGGAGAAAGGTGGAGAGAGAGGGAGTGACAAGGGAGATGGAGAGAGAGTGGGGAGAGAGGAGAGCGGGAGGAGAGAGAGAAGAGAGAGAGGGGAAGGAAGGGGAGAGGGAAGGGGGTGAAGGGTGAGGGAAGGTGGGGAGAGATAAATAAATATGGAGAGAGTGTGTATGTTTGGGGAGTGAGAAAGCGAGAGGAAATAAGAAAGAGACACATAGATACAAATATAGATATTATATAATATTATATAACCAAATTTGATCACGGATCTATCAAGCACCAAAGGGATCAAATCTCTTGAGATGCAAACATTTTCTCAAGTTTTGCACTAAAAAAAGAGGTTTGCACCTTGAGACATTTGATATCTCTAGAGGTGCAAACATTTTCTCAAGTTTTGCACTAAAAAAGAGATGTAGACCTTAAAACATTTAATCCCTCTTGGAGCTTGATAAATCTAGAATTAAAATAAATCTAGACTAATGAAAATAATCTTAATTAACATATATCAATTACATTTATTAATATAATTATAGTAATATATGTAAATAAATTATAAATAAAATCATTAAATATTTATCAAAATAAATAAAATAAACTAGATTGAATGTTTTAACACATTTTATAATAAAAAACAAAACAAATAAAAAAATATTCTGCGATCATTTTGAAAATAAAGGAGAATAAAATTGATTATAAACTAAATTCAAATCAACATGCCAAGGAGTGATATATAAGATTTCCTTGTTAGAGTTTAATATCTTTGTAATTAGATTTATTTTATTTATGCGATGGGTTTCTATTTTTGCATTTCAATTTATTAAGTTATTTTGAAAATAAAAGAGAATAACCTTTAATATAAATTAAAATTAATTATTTATCTCAACCAAAGGTTTTCCATTTAAGAGTTTAATATATTTGTATTTTAATTAATTTAATTTAATTGTTGAATAATTTATATTTTTCAATCTATTAAAAATTAAATTAAATAACTAAATTTATTTAATTTTTATTTAATTTCAATTTATATTTGTTATTTAAAAATATTCAAAAAAAATTATAAGAATATATAATTCCTCAAAATTATAATTTTCCCAACTTTAGTGAAAATAAATTGCTTATTAAATTGGTTACCCACTCAAAAACTTTTCAGTACTTGCTCGGGAACTTTATTAACCTCGTAGTGGAAGGAGGGACGTTTTCGTTGGCAAAACATGATTTTTGATAAAATTTGGTGGATTTTTTTTTTAAATCCATATTAAAGTTTCAAGAAGATTTTGAGTGGCAAGAATTTTTTAAGATTGATATTAATGTTGCATCAATCATGCTTAAGGTTTCAAGAAGTTTTTGAGTGACAAGAATTTTTTAAGATTGAGATTAATGTTGCATCAATCATGCTTAAGGTTAATGTAATAATGTAAAATCATCATAAATACATTGTTATATTAATAGTTGACTATAATCAACTTTAATAAATTTTCTTCAACTTAGGCTATCATGATTAATCATGAACCCTCAAATACTATAGTCAACCATGGTTAACTCTTGACAACTATTTTCAACCATTATCAATCAAAATCTACCAATATATCACATGTATGTAAGTTATCTATTAACACAACTACATTAATAAATATAATTGATATACACTAATCAATAACATTTTTTTGCATTTTATACCTTAACTAACTAATAAAAATTATTTCAATTAACCTATACCAATCAAATTAATTAATATAATTATAAATAAAATTATTATATATTTATCTCAAGTAAACTCCATTGAACTTTTAACGCATCTTGATGGTCACATGTCAAACACAATAAAAAAAATATTCCGTGACATCATTTAGAAAATAAAATATAATAATGCTGGTTAAAAACTAAATGCATATCAACCAACCAAAGGCTGATATATAATATTTCCATGTTTTGAGTTTAATATCATTCTACTTCGACTTATTAGTCCCTGCCCTCCGGGCCTGGCAGGGACTATAGCAATCGATTTTCGTCGGTGGCTATTAGTTTGGCACGGAAAACATAAAATTATTTCAACTTACCACAAAGTCCATTCGAATAACACGAAAACCAAAACGATATTTTTTATTTGTTTATCCTGTTAACCAATCAGAAACATGTTCGTCTTATTTGGCCTCAGTACGAGGTATACAAGCTGAAAAGTTAGGCTATTTGGCAAAAGTTCAAGTGATTAAAAGGTTCATAAACTAATGCTAGGTTTCCCTTAGCATTAATCTCCTAACATTTAATGTTAGGAATACTTATAGCGGATGATATTTGCTAAACCATGGCTGGTGCCACCTTGCCGCGGTGTCAAAATTGCCCTGGCGTGTCAATTTGCATGGAGGCAACCGACTTTAATTGCCTCCCTTAAAACGCCTTCACCCTTTGCTTCATCTGCAAGGCCGCTTCATCTGCAACGGACTTCATCCAACATGCTTCATCCATCCAGAGCCTGGCTTGTTGCAAATGTTCAGCCTGTTGCAAATGTTCATGACCATCAGGTAAATATTGCAGTATTCTGCAACGGACTTCATCCAACATGCTTCATCCATCCAGAGCCTGGCCTGTTGCAAATGTTCAGCCTGTTGCAAATGTTCATGACCATCAGGTAAATACTGCAAATACTGCAATTTTTTAATTGAAACATAATTTTTAAACAGATTGTTTGAGTTTTGAATTGAACATAATTTTTAAACAGATTTTTTGGCAGTGATTTGAACATAATTTTTAAACAGATTTTTTGGCAGTGATTTAACGTGGAATCGGGAGGGCAATCACAGTAATACAAGAGATTGTGATAAATTATGAAATTTTGGCAGTGATTTAACTTGGAATCGGGAGGGCAATCACAGTAATACAAGAAGAGATTGTGATAAATTATGATGAAATTTCAAATGATAGCTGTGCAATGAGAAGAATACCTTTTTTTCTTAGTGAACTAGGATTTATGTCTCGTGCCTTACTCTCCTCTGGCGGGGAGCTGCATCTTCTCCTTCTATTTCATTTTCATCTCCAGACTTTTCCTTCTCTGCTGCATCAGATTTTTCATCCTCTGCTGCAATATCTGAATTTTCTTTGTTATTCTCAGAAGCAGAAGCATCCTGCTCGGGCTGACTTTTCAACTCTACCTTCTGAACCTTTTGTCAAGGTACCAAAAAATGAATGTAAGAAAACTAACTTATTTCATCAAAAGCTTCTAACACGCATGATACCGCCTTACAACAGTGCTAATATAACAAAATGCCGCTGTCATTGTATAAATCAAGACAAGAATTACAAGGAGACTGACAAACCACACAAGCATGTGAATCTTAATAAAGCACAACAACATATTTCTGAGATAATAATAATTCACTTACAGGTTGCTTCTTGCCACCGAAAAGGAGCTTGTAAATTGTTGTCAACAGAACCACCAAAACGGCGACTAAAATGCCTATTGTCAAATTTGGTTTAGATGCTCTCCTCTGTCTGATAGTCGGTAATAATGTGGTAATACTTAATGTGGTAATACAGTATATTTTCCGGGGCTCTGGGCTCACTGAGCTGCTCCGTTGTGAGTTTGTGCCTCTGGAAGCAGAAATTGCCTCCCACTCGAACTATCCAGAGCGTTCTGCAAGAGCCAAGTGGCAAATACATGCAGATAGGTTATTTATCATATCCCACTCGAACTATCCAGAGCGTTCTGCAAGAGCCAAGTGGCAAATACATGCAGATAGGTTATTTATCATATCAAAGAGATGAGGTAACTTACTCCAATACTGCGCTTTTATCTAGTAAACAAACTTAATAAAATACCTGACGAATGATGTTCATAATGTTACGATATAGTCATACCTCAGTTGCCTTAGTTAATTTTTGATTGAAATTACCTTACCCAGCAATTGACCATGTTTCAAGGCATTATACATGCTCTCCTCGGTCTGATAGTCGGTAATAATGTGGTAATACAGTATATTTTCCGGGGCTCTGGGCTCACTGAGCTGCTCCGTTGTGAGTTTGTGCCTATGGAAGCAGAAATTGCCTCCCACTCGAACTATCCAACGCGTTCTGCAAGAGCCAAGTGGAAAATACATGCAGATAGGTTCTCATATGTGCCATATGACATTCACTCTATGTAACACCTAAGTTGTCAGAGGCATGACACGTTTGAATTTGCATAAGAATTTGGGTGTTTTTGGACAAAAAAGGCAACACAATCAAAGAGATCAGGTAACTTACTCCGATACTGCGCTTTTATCTAGTAAACAAACTTAATAAAATACCTGAGGAATGATGTTCACAATGTTACGATATAATCATACCTCAGTTGACTTAGCTGATGGCATTCTAAATACAATTATTATTCTCTACGCCACACAACAAGAATTGTAAACGTCCCCTGTACATCATCATTGTTGTGGCTGTATTAATACCAACAGACGGCTGTGCCTATTATGCGTCACTGTAGCGGCTGATTACTTACAAAGCTATGATCACCCCCACTAAATTGGTCTCGCCTCTTCAGAATAAACATATTTTACTTTGGAAACTTCCAAGCATTTTCTTTGTCAACAGAAATACATGAACGCCATGGAATGTATAAAAGAAAGCAAGCTAGGTGATCTGTACCAAAACTGCTAGATGAAAATAATTGTATATTAAATCAAAGAAACGCAGATAATCCCAGGTAATCAACCAATCGTCCATCCCAGATCGGCCTCAATTCCCTGCTGGAGCCACGAAACCCCTTTTTGGCAAGATATAAGAAGAGGACACTCTTCTGAACTGCGCTTCATCTTTCCTGTAAAGAGTGTGTCGCACCCGCGTTCAATACCATACTTAAAACACCCAAATCCTCCACTGACACCATGATGCAGCACCCTACCTCCTTCATTTTCTGTGCAAAAGTCATGGATAATGAAACCGCTTTTGTTCCCGAGGCTCTGCTCGCTTTCTCAAAATACGCAGAAGCAACCACCATATCTGCAGCCACAGGTAACGGCATCGGGATCAAGAGCATTCCAAGGCAACAGGAGGCTGCCCCTTCGCCGCCCGAAGAAAGAACTTTGAATCTGCAAAGTCCACAGTACAGAGGCGTGCGTCGTCGTAATAAGGGGAAATGGGTGTCTGAAATTCTGGTAAATCAGTTCTCCTGTGGATAGAGGACACTGCAAGAAAAACACCAGCAAGCCTCATTAATTTCAATCTGTTTCTGGCTGCAGAGCATAGAGGACACTGCAACAAAAACAACACCGAGACGATGAGCCACAGAAAGCCAGGACACTGCAACAAAAACACTTTCTTCGCTAACAGGTACAACACCGAGACGATGAGCCACAGCAAGCCTCATTAATTTCCATCTGTTTCTAGCTGCAGAGCACATTGCAATGGTAAGTATTCTCTGAATAGTTAAGCAAAGGCTCGATTAACCAGCAGCAGGCAAGCTATAACGCTCTTCACCAGTTCTCCGGACTGGCACATGTAATGCATGTACAATCCCAACCTGCAGGGGAAGGAGGTGGCACCTAGCCAGCTTAGGGCAGGGACTAGCTGCCCCGCAGCCCCCCTTGTTTTATTTACTTGATGGGTATTTACTAGGTTTACATTTCAGTTTATTAGATTATTTTGAAAATAAAAGAGAATAAAGTTTGACATTAACTAATTCATTTTTAGACTTCAATATGTTTGTATTTTAATTTCTTTTATTTAATGTGTTGAATAGATTTTATGTTTACGTTTATTAAAGGCTTTTAAACAACTGAATTTTATTTTTCTTATTTAAAGTTTGATTTCAATGTTATTTAAATTTTGATTTTAGTATTTTGTTATTAATTTTTTATTTAAATTTAATTTTAATTAATATTTAATTTTTTAAAAATGTTTAAATTAAATTATATAAAACTAACCACTCAAAATTATAATTTTTTCAATTTCTTCCCAACTTTACCAAAAAAAATATAACCAATTACCTAGGCTTATTGCTTATTAAATTGGTTGCTCACTCAAACTTTTCCGTACTTTTGCTTGAGACCTTTATTAACCGTCGAGTGTGAAGAGGGTGGCGGTAGATGCGGGGGCGGAGTGGGTTGTGGTGGCCGTGGCTGTGGAGGTGGGGGTTCTTAAAGTATGGCATATCATATTGGATGGTCATATCATAAATTGCTATTAAATCACAAATTACTTTGCTGGGCACAGGCTTTGCAACGACTTGTTTACGGTTAGCTGTTACTTATACGTGATATTACGAATGGTGGCGGTGGGGTTCGTGAAGGATGGCATATCATATTGAATGGTCCTCGTAAATGGATATTAAATCACGTTATCTAAATCTTTTATCCTCACAACTGAAATGTAAGGATTTTATAATATAAATAATACTATTAAAATTTTTATAATATAAATAATATTATTAAGAATCATTATAAATTTTGTCCATATGGGGTAGCTCAAGCGGTAAGGGCCTGGAAATGAGTTCTCACCGAACCGAAGTCTTGGGTTCAAATCCTGGGCTACCCCTCCCCGTTGAGGGGTACATAATGGACATGTAAATAAGGAGAGTCCTGCCCCAGCTTACAAAAAAAAAAAAAAGAATCATTATAAATTTACTACAAAATTATTTAAATTGGTTATTTTTTGGACTATTAAAAAATGTTTTTAAAATGTGAATTTTTTTATAATATAAATAATAACATTTTTTATTTTTTATTTTTATTTTTTTTGAATATGTCTATTTCTCTATTAATACAAAATATTTTTACACCGAAGCCATGGCCTCATGAAAGCTAGCCCGAAGATGCGGCATGTTTACAAAGCATAGCTGATCAATACTCAGTGAATACCCAGCTGAGTATTGCCCTGAAGGACTGCCAAGAACCTGACCATGACTAATGCAAAAAATAAAAAAAACTCCATTGTTGTACATGGAACTGAAAATTAAACAAGGGCCATATGGCAACAGTGACAGGAAAACTAGACCATGTCGAATGAACCGAGAAATGTTGTCTGGAACACAAATCTGAGTACAAACTTCAGAAGCAACTGAGACTGCAACCGAGACCAGAAACCATAGGCTAGCAAAGTGCCCCCCTCGCTGGGGAAACTGGTAATTAGAGCTAGAGCACTTATCATGATAGTGAGGCAGGTGATAAGTGAATATCCTCAAGCATACTGAATTCCCAAAAAACCAAAGAGCACAAACATGTTTAAACGTCATGGGAGGCATCGGGCTGCTCTTCGATGATGCGACATCCATACTTGTAATCATCCTCGTCCTCAGAGGGGTAGCCCTCTCTGCTTGTAGAGCCTCCATCGATAGGAACACTCGGGCCCGCCTGATCATTCATGATTTGGGAAGCCGTGCTTTTGCCTGAGCCTGAAGCCTTGCTCGGCTCACAGTTCATCTGTATGGTACCATGCCTGTCTTCCGCTAGCCTTTCCATCGTCACCCCAAGGGGACCTGCTACCTGACTAGACTTGATCTCTTTAAGGTCTATGGTAACAGAGGCCATGAAGGAGAAATTGTCGTGACTGCAGGGGAACTGAAGCCGAGCGATGTTAGTCGCAGAATTGAGGGAGCTCGCTACCAAATTGTGCAGGCCACTGCCCCTGCCCCGTCCACTTCTTGTAGCCGGATACCGATCCATGCGAAAGTCCGAACAGAAAGTCAAGGAATCCATCGTCGAGGAGGAGGCCTGGCGGCTCGTTTGCCCCCTGGAGCTACCTTTCCTGCAGCTCATCCTCTGGCGAAGTCTCGGCATGACCGGAAGACCAGGATGCTCCGGGAGACTTGATAAACTATGGAGGTAGAAAAGGATTAGCACAGGCTTGGCTTCGACACCTAGAAGGGCGAGATGGAGAGCAAAGGATAAGTGGTTAGCGAGATTGCAGATGTGGCAGTGAAGAGCTTGAAGGCACAGCCAGAAATTCACCCATCGAACCAGAGCCCAGTGTATCCCCGGGAAGGCTCGAGAACAAACCTCGGCAGCTGCAAAGGAGGGACTTAAGCATAGAGGAGAAACACGAATGAGGTGAGTTGAGGGCGCCATGCTCAAGAAATAAATCAGCGGAAGAGGAGGGACAGACCACATTAAAGCAGCATTAAACTTGAATGCAGGGGAACTAATGACCAGTGCCGTGGGAGGTCGAGAGGCGGTGGAGATGAGCCACGCGCCCGCCCAAGCTGCTGCCCACGTACTTGTACCATAGTCAGACACCCGGATCCGGGAGGGATAAATCTTGGTGCACTAGGAGAGTGCAGTCGCTTTTGAGTTGTGTATCATTGGAACTATTCAATGGACCAGAGAAGAATGGGAGCTGCTGATCAGCCCCTTGATTAGCCAGTCTGTCTGCTACCTTATTAGCTGTTCGCCAAATGTGCTTGAAGGAAATGCTGCGTGGAGTTTTGAGCCATTCTTCAATTTGTTCCAGTCTACTTAGAAGCCTCCAACTCGAGGCAATATTTGCAGCTGAGGATCCTGATTGTATCCGAATAACAGCCTCGATTAGGATTTGTGAATCCCCTTCTACCTCTAGAGGGAGCAAGTTTTATGTTTCTGCTATGCGTATACCTTGCCATAAGCTTTCAAGCTCGACAGCGTTGTTGGTATCTCTACCCAACGATCTGTGATAAATATGCATAACAGAGCCTTTCGCATTCCTCAAGATGCCACCATATCCAGCCGGCCCAGGATTGCCCTTAGCCGCTCCATCAAAGTTCAGCTTGTAAGGGTGGATGGCAGGAGGAGACCAAAATTGTGCAGACTCAGAGTGAATAGAAGTACTGGGTTTGATATGATCTCCAGAGGTGATATCTAGGTTCCAGTTAGCGAGAATGAGGCGTTCTTGGGGTAAGACTGGCATATTTGAGTCTTGCCATTGTCTGAGAGCTAGAGATTCTTGAAGATTCTGCTTGAGGAGAGACCAAAGAGTATCAAGAGGCGAACTGTGATTTTTGAAGATCATGTTGTTTCTTTCCTTCCAGATGATCCAGTAGACGAAGCCCGGAAGAAGGCTCCAGAGGGCGTTGAGTAGAGAACTTTGGAAAGGATTCTGAGGCCAGTTCCTGATGGTGTTTACGATGTCTCCCTCTCTTCTACCTGTTCTTCTATTACACTGTGTTGTTCTCTCCCACATTTGAGCTGCTAATGGGAAAGTATCCAAGAGATGTTTAATGTTCTCTGAATGTAGATTGCAGTTGGAACATCTAGAAGGCCCAATAAATCCTCCCTTTTGTAGGTTATCCCATGTGAGGATCCGTTGTTTGCTTAGAAGCCAGAGGAAAGTGGAGACCTTAGGCCAGATGTTTAGTTGCCAAACTTGGTCCCATAGTTGATCTTTTATTATCTGCATAGGTTGATAAAGGATTTGATATGCTTCCTTGGTAGTGAACATGCCCTTGGTAGTATATCCCCATCTCAATCGGTCCTTCTGATCAGAAAGTTTGATTTTCCTAAGTTTGAGCTCTTGATTAATATCATCATAGGTTTCCTCCTGCCAGTTGGCCTGCCATGTGTTTGTCGGTCTCCAGAGTTGAAAACCTTGGGGAGATTGCTACTGCCAGAATTGATGGACATGGATTTGCTCATTTTGTTGCATGGTGACTTGCCACTTGGGTTTGTGAAAGAGAGAGGCAAGTTTGGGAAGTTGTTGCGAGGAATCTTCCCAAAATCTTGCAATGGTGCCTGAGTGGATTTCCCAGAAGCTGTGCGCTTGAATAAAGGCGTTATGATTCTTGGCAGCATTCCAAATCAGTGAGCCAAGGATGGTTGAATTGAATCAGATTAGCTCCTCCTTTGGACTTCTTGGAGCATATTTGGCCTGCCAAAGACGACCCCAGGGAGTATGCGGTTTAGAGATCCAATTCCACCATATGCGTGCACCCATGATGTTGCTGCTGTGGAGGGGGTCCCTCAGACCTATCCCCCCAGCTGATTTTGGAAGACATACCTCCGTCCATTTGACCAGAGCCCATTTTCTATTGTGGCTAGAGGAGCCCCAAAGAAAATCTCTTTGAAGATTGCTAATGTTCTTAAGAACCCACTTCGGGGCAGCCAAAATTGAGAACAAATACAGAGGCATGGCTTGGAGAATAGATTTAATGAGGATAATCCTGCTTGCAATGTTGAGAGAGCGGTAAGTCCGAGAGGAGAGCCTGGTTTCTAAGTTGTCAAGGAGATTCCTCCAGGAAGCATGTTTATTAGCAGAATCAAACAGGGGAGCTCCCAAATATTTTGAAGGAAGCTTGGCTATCGAAAAGCCCAAAATCCTGGCTAGATTCCTCTGAGTGAGAATGGGAGTATGGAAGAAAAAGAGCTGGGAGTTGGAGGCATTGATGGTGGTGCCAGAGGCTTCTAAAAAACGATTGAGCAGGAGTTTGAAGGCAGAGGCTTCTTGCACTGACGGATAGCCAAAAAGCATATTATTGTCGACAAACTGTTGGTGAGTGATGGGGGATTGACCATGCAGCAAGATGCCCTTTAAAGAGTTAGAATTAGAAGTAGAATGAAGAAGGCGGCTTAGCCCTTCGGCCATGAGAACAAAAAGGAACGGAGAAAGAGGATCACCTTGACAGATACCTCGAGAAGGATGAAATGGAGGGGAAGGGGAACCATTTAGAAGGATGGAAAAGTAGGGGGAGGAAACGAGATTCATTATCCATTGCGTCCAAGTAGCATTGAAGCCGAATGCAAGTAATATGTGTTTAATATAAGTCCAACTGAGCTTGTCGAATTCTTTGGAGAGATCTAGTTTGAGAATCATACCTGGTTTTTTCAGTATCTTGAGGGAGTGGATCACTTTGTGGGAGAGAATGATACCATCCAGAATCTGGCACCCTTCTACATATCCTGTCAGCTCTGGCGAAATGAGGAGAGGGAGAAGAGGTTTGAGCTTGTTCGCCACGACTTTAGATATGAGCTTGTAGATTACAGTGCATAGTGCAATCGACCTATATTTGTTAGGTGTATTGGATTCTTCCACTTTAGGAATGAGCACTATAAAGGTCATGTTTAGGGAAGGAAGGACCCAGTGCATCGATCGCGATTCATCCATGAGCTCCCAGACCTCTTTTTTGATGTGCTCCCAGAAAGCATGAAAGAAATTGGTTGTGAATCCGTCAGGGCCGGGCGCTTTACCATCCTTGAGTTGGGCCATTGCGTCCTCCACTTCCTGCATAGAAATAGGTTGGAGAAGCCTATTGTTGTGATCATCATTTATGATTTTAGGAATGTGCTGCACTATAGTTTGTATAGCTTGATTTCTGCAACCCGGGGGTTCCTTAAGAATGTCCTGAAAGTAATCTTGGAATTCCTGTGCCACCTCTTCATGCACCTCCAGACGCTCCCCTTGCTAATTGTTGATGAAAGCGATGTTGTTGTGCATTCTCCTTTGAATGGTTGACCTGTGAAAGAATTTAGTATTTTTCTCCCCATCCTTGAGCTATCTGATCTTTGATTTTTGTCGCCAGAGAGTCTCTTCTTGTTGTCTTCGTGTTTCAATTTGAGTTAGGAGGGTCTGCTCCTGTAGTGCATAATCCTCCGTTCTTCCCTCAGAGATGATACATTGTTGCAGTGTATTCATTTGCTGCTCCAACACTTTCTGTTGATCAAATATGTTACCAAATTGAGTGCGATTCCAAGATTTCAGCACTTGTTTAAGGTATTTTAGCTTTTGTTGAAATTGAAACATCTTGGCTCCTGCGGGGGGAATGAAGGATTTCCAGGCAGTGATGACCACTTCTTTGAAGTTAGGATGAGAAAACCAGAAGGATTCGAAGCGGAAAGGTCTGTTGCTCTTAGACTTTGGACGCGACCACTGTAGCATAATGGGCCAGTGATCCGAGCCCACTTGAGGCATGAAGAATGCATGGAAGTCTCCGCCCAGTTGAATGGTATTATCCGATAAAAGGAATCAGTCCAGTCTGGAAGCTATATGCTGTGGTTCCCTTCTTTTATTGGTCCATGTATACATACCATTCGAAGTCTGAAGGTCCATTAGTTGATTTCTGTGTATAAAGTCTTTAAAGTCGATGCTGTCCCCTTCCAGTCTTGCTCGACCTCCTGATTTTTCCTCCAACGCTGTGATGATATTGAAGTCACCACCACTTATCCAAAGGGGATGGCTCCTGCCAGAGTTAAGAGTTGTGAGTGTATGCAACAAATCCAGCTTTTTTTGTAAATCTTGAGGAAAATACACATTAGTGAGAAGACCATGGATATTGGTCCCAATTAGGTGGAATGTAGTTTGAATGAAAAAGTGAGAGGCATGAAAATCTTGCAGGGAGAGAATTTGAGGGTTCCACAAGATTGCTAGCCCTCCAGAAGCTCCTGAGGCATCCACAGAGACTGAGCGACATCCTGACCACACTTTGTTTAGAATTTTCTCCAGTACAGCACTGTTGCCTTTGGTTTCTTGTAGAAAGACTATTGAAGGCTTTTCTTGCTGGATCATATTTTTTAACATTCAGTGTTTTGTAGGGCTGTTAACCCCTCTCACGTTCCATGAGATTAGCTTCATGAGGAACCATGGGGAAGAGATTTGACGAACTTGGTCAGCTTGAGGAATCTTCCAGAGTCCACCAGCATTTCTCCAATAATAATAGTCCTTTGCATATCCATTTTGCGCCCACGTTTTTTCGAGTCTTTCAATATTTTTTTACCATCCCAAGGACTGCCTGCCTGAATGCCAAGATATTTGTTTTGCTGTGTTCTGGCTAAAAATGCTTCAAGTCTTTCGATCTCCCGAGGGGGTATATCACTGAAGTCTTTCTGTCGACATGCCGCTTCCAGTTTGAGAATGTCCAGACCTCCCATATCTACACTTTCTGGTTCCTCCTCCATGTGTGTCAGTTGTTCTATTCCTCCTCATCTGACCTTTGATGAATACTGAGAGCTAGAGATGCATCTATCTCCATGGTGGAGGTTTGTAGGGTTGTATCTGAAGCTTGATTTTTATTAATGGAGTTTGAGATGGGGGTGCTGATTAGATCAGATTTTGAGGGCGAAGCTGAAGGATATGGGGGAGGAGTGGAAGGGGAAGGATCTGAAGGTGGGATGAATGTGTGATCCTCCAAGATGGTTTGTGACGACAGGGTTTCAAAGTTGTTCCGTGTTTCAGGTTTCTTGGGATCTACTGGAGCAAATGGAGGTTTCTTGGCATGCTTTCTGTGAGTGGAGACCCTCATAAATCCCTCAGCATCTTTGCTCTCCTCAGTTGCACGAGCTTTAGACTGAAAATTCAGAGGGAAATCTCTGAAAAGATGGCCATGTTCATTGCACTTTCTGCATCGAAAAGGAACATGCTCGTAGTCTATTGTTTGGATCCATTCAAATCGTCATGAAATAGACTTACCGAATCCATGAGTTCTTTTGCCAGATGCATGTGTACACAGATCCTGGCGTAGGAGGTGTATCTTTGGAATTTGGTTTCCTCGGCAACTTTGATGAAGACTCCCAGGCTGTTGCCAATGTCCTTTAAGGTCTCCTCGTTCCAGTATTCCGAGGGAAGAGAATACATGCATATCCATACCGGAGCCCAGTTGAAATCTTCTTTGTCTGGATTGAACCTCGCTTTCCATTCACGAAGATACATTCCTGCAGAGTTGAAGAAGTATGGACCTCCTTTGAAGATGCAAGTTTTGTCTTCCAAACAATTGAAGATAGTAGTGAAGAAACCTTTGGGTCCAAGCTGCAGGGTGACTTGTCCTTTAGGCTTCCATTTGGAGGTGATCCATCCATGCAAGGCCTTTTCAGTTGGCCAGAAACCAAGGAACTTGCCTATGAGTGCATGATCACTCATAAATTAGATTTGGTTGTTAATTCGATCACTGGGAAGATCTATTTTGATTCTCTCCGCAGACTTGGGAATGCATGTTGCAGAGGACGCTTTTGGCCGTGACGTCGAGGCACTATGATCTGTACCTTTGTCTTTGACTGCCGCATGGCCTGCAACATCATTTCCTTTGTTGTTATTGACAGGATCGGTGTGGAGGGCATCATTTGGGGTTGGGCCGAAACCGGCTAGAACATCTATGATTACTGGCGTGTCAGAGGAAGGACCTGATGAGGGAGGGGGGGCAGAGCCCACCCCTCTGGAAGGCGAAGCCATGTGGAGAGGATCAGTGACGAAGTAGGACTAGGTAGCCGAAGGCGTAGAGGAGATAGGCGGCGTGTTTACTCAGGAACCCTAGCAAGGGCAACATCCCACCTCTGTAGCGCTCGTTCCTGTATATATATATATATATATATAAATATATATATATATATAATATATATATATATATATATATATATATTTATTAAGAACCAAACATAAATCTATTTAATAATGATTTAAGTGATGAGAGCAAGCAAAGTGAGTAACAATAATAGAGGAAATATAGTGCAAGTTTTTTTTAAGTTTTTCATTATTGTATTTTTTTGACATGAGTGATCCAAAATATAGATTTAATATTTAACAACCAATTGAGTGTTTTTTAATTTATATACATTCTTAAACACAATACAATGGGATCAAATTTAAGACAGAGACTTCAGTTTATTTTTTTAAAATTTAGATACTTTCTTAAATACAATACAATGGGATCAAATTTAAGAGAGGGAGGGAGGTAGATAGTGATAAATCCATAACAAAGAAAGAGTTGGAGAAGAACAAAGACAAAGAGAGAGTGAGGGACAATGAAGAAATGGAGAGAGATAGGGAGAGAAGGGGAAGAGAGAGAGAGAGAGAGAGAGAGAAAGATGGAAGGGGGAGAGAAAGAACAAAAAGGAACGGAGAAAGAGGATCACCTTGACGGATACCCCGAGAAGGATGAAATGGAGGGGAAGGGGAACCATTTAGAAGGATGGAAAAGCAAGGGGAGGAAATGATATTCATTATCCATCACGTCCAAGTAGCATTGAAGCCGAATGCAAGTAAGATGTGTTTAATATAAGTCCAGCTGAGCTTGTCGAATTCTTTGGAGAGATCTAGTTTGAGAATCATACCTGGTTTTTTCAATATCTTGAGGGAGTGGATCACTTCGTGGGAGAGAATGATACCATCCAGAATCTGGCGCCCTTCTACATATCCTGTTTGCTCTGGCGAAATGAGGAGAGGGAGAAGAGGTTTGAGCTTGTTCACCACGACTTTAGATATGAGCTTGTAGATTACATTGCATAGCGCAATCGGCCTATATTTGTCAGGTGTATTGGATTCTTCCACTTTGGGAACGAGCGCTATAAAGGTCATGTTTAGGGAAGGAAGGACCCAGTGCATCGATCGCGATTCATCCACGAGCTCCCAGACCTCTTTTTTGATGTGCTCCCAGAAAGCATGAAAGAAATTGGCTGTGAATCCGTTAGGGCCGGGTGCTTTACCATCCTTGAGTTGGGCCATTGCGTCCTCCACTTCCTACATAGAAATAGGCTGGAGAAGCCTATTGTTGTGATCATCATTTATGATTTTAGGAGTGTGCTGCACTATAGTTTGTATAGCTTGATTTCTGTAGCCCGGGGGTTCCTTAAGAATGTCCTGAAAGTAATCTTGGAATTCCTGTGCCACCTCTTCATGCACCTCCAGATGCTCCCCTTGCTAATTGTTGATGAAAGTGATGTTGTTGTGCATTCTCCTTTGAATGGTTGACCTGTGAAAGAATTTAGTATTTTTCTCCCCATCCTTGAGCCATCTGATCTTGGATTTTTGTCGCCAGAGAGTCTCTTCTTGTTGTCTTCGTGTTTCAATTTGAGTTAGGAGGGTCTGCTCCTGTAGTGCACAATCCTCCGTTCTTCCCTCAGAGATGATACATTGTTGCAGTGTATTCATTTGCTGCTCCAATGCTTTCTGTTGATCAAATATGTTACCAAATTGAGTGCGATTCCAAGATTTCAACACTTGTTTAAGGTATTTTAGCTTTTGTTGAAATTGAAACATCTTGGCTCCTACGGGGGGAATGAAGGATTTCCAGGCAGTGATGACCACTTCTTTGAAGTTAGGATGAGAAAACCAGAAGTATTCGAAGCGGAAAGGTCTGTTTCTCTTAGACTCTGGACGCGACCACTGTAGCATAATGGGCCAGTGATCTGAGCCCACTTGAGGCATGATGAATGCATGGAAGTCTCCGCCCAGGTGAATGGAATTATCTGATAAAAGGAATTGGTCCAGTATGGAAGCTATATGTTGTGGTTCCCTTCTTTTATTGGTCCATGTATACATACCATTCGAAGTCTGAAGGTCCATTAGCTGATTTCTGTGTATAAAGTCTTTAAAGTCGATGTTGTCCCCTTCCAGTCTTGCTAGACCAACTGATTTTTCCTCCAGCGCTGTGATGATATTGAAGTCACCACCACTTATCCAAAGGGGATGGCTCCTGCCAGAGTTAAGAGTTGTGAGTGTATGCAACAAATCCAATTTTTTTTGTAAATCTTGAGGAAAATACACATTAGTGAGAAGACCATGGATATTGGTCCCAATTAGGTGGAATGTAGTTTGAATGAAGAAGTGAGAGGCATGAAAATCTTGCAGGGAGAGAATTTGAGGGTTCCACAAGATTGCTAGCCCTCCAGAAGCTCCTGAGGCATCCACAGAGACTGAGCGACATCCTGTCCACACTTTGTTTATAATTTTCTCCAGTACAACGCTGTTGCCTTTGGTTTCTTGTAGAAAGACTATTGAAGGCTTTTCTTGCTGGATCATATTTTTTAACATTCAGTGTTTTGCAGGGCTGTTAACCCCTCTCACGTTCCATGAGATTAGCTTCATGAGGAACCATGGGGAAGAGATTTGACGAACTTGGTCAGCTTGGGGAATCTTCCAGAGTCCACCAGCATTTCTCCAATAATAATAGTCCTTTGCATATCCATTTTGCGCCCACGTTTTTTCGAGTCTTTCAGTATTTTTTTACCATCCCAAGGACTGCCTGCCTGAATACCAAGATATTTGTTTTGCTGTGCTCTGGCTAAAAATGCTTCAAGTCTTTTGATCTCCCGAGGGGGTATATCACTGAAGTCTTTCTGTCGACGTGCCGCTTCCAGTTTGAGAATGTCCAGACCTCCCATATCTACACTTTCTGGTTCCTCCTCCATGTGTGTCAGTTTGTTCTATTCCTCCTCATCTGACCTTTGATGAATACTGAGAGCTAGAGATGCATCTATATCCATGGTGGAGGTTTGTAGGGTTGTATCTGAAGCGTGATTTTTATTAATGGAGTTTGAGATGGGGGTGCTGATTAGATCGGATTTTGAGGGTGAAGCTGAAGGATTTGGGGGAGGCGGAGGAGTGGAAGGGGAAGGATCTGAAGGTGGGATGAATGTGTGATCCTCCAAGATGGTTTGTGAGGATAGGGTTTCAAAGTTGTTCCGTATTTCAGGTTTCTTGGGATCTACTGGAGCAACTGGAGGTTTCTTGGCATGCTTTCTATGAGTGGAGACCCTCATAAATCCCTCAACATCTTTGCTCTCCTCAGTTGCACGAGCTTTAGACTGAAAATTCAGAGGGAAATCTCTGAAAAGATGGCCATGTTCATTGCACTTTCTGCATCGAAAAGGAACATGCTCGTAGTCTATTGTTTGGATCCATTCAAATCGTCATGAAATAGACTTACCGAATCCGTGAGTTCTTTTGCCAGATGCATGTGTACACAGATCCTGGCGTAGGAGGTGTATCTTCGGAAATTGGTTTCCTTGGCAACTTTGATGAAGACTCCCAGGCTGTTGCCAATGTCCTTTAAGGTCTCCTCGTTCCAGTATTCCGAGGGAAGAGAATACATGCATATCCATATCGGAGCCCAGTTGAAGTCTTCTTTGTCTGGATTGAACCTCGCTTTCCATTCACGAAGATACATGCCTGCAGAGTTGAAGAAGTACGGACCTCCTTTGAAGATGCAAGTTTTGTCTTCCAAACAGTTGAAGATAGCAGTGAAGAAACCTTTGGGTCCAAGCTGCAGGGTGACTTGTCCTTTAGGCTTCCATTTGGAGGCGATCCATCCATGCAAGGCCTTTTCAGTTGGCCAGAAACCAAGGAACTTGCCTATGAGTGCATGATCGCTCATATATTAGATTTGGTTGTTAATTCGATCATTGGGAAGATCTATTTTGATTCTCTCTGCAGACTTGGGAATGCATGTTGCAGAGGACGCTTTTGGCCGTGATGTCGAGGCACTCTGATCTGTACCTTTGTCTTTGACTGCCGCATGGCCTGCAACAACATTTCCTTTGTTGTTATTGACAGGATTGGTGTGGAGGGCATCATTTGGGGTTGGGCCGAAACCGGCTAGAACATCTATGATTACTGGCGTGTCAGAGGAAGGACTTGATGAGGGAGGGGGGGCAGAGCCCACCCCTTTGGAAGGCGGAGCCATGTGGAGAGGATCAGCGACGAAGTAGGACTGGGTAGCCAAAGGTGCAGAGGAGATAGGCGGCGTGTTTACTCAGGAACCCTAGCAAGGGCAGCATCCCACCTCTGTA
>APFE031284838.1:0-10594 GCA_000404065.3 Pinus taeda
TTTTTTTTTATTTTTTTTTTCAGATTTCATTTAAATTGAAAAAAAAAATCGAAGGGTTTCTTCCATTAAATTGATGAAAAAACAAAAGATTTGAAAAAAAATCTGTTGAATTGGTTCATCAAAAGTTTTTTTTTTTTTGAAAGGAAACATAAAACCTAGTTGAAGGAAAAAAAACTTCCTTAGAGAAATAAGGAAATAAAAAACCTACCTGAAAAGACTGAAACCATAGGAGAAGAACAAAATGGCCAAGATGTCGAATGTGAAATTCGAGGTGGAGAAATTCACCGGAAATAGTGATTTTTCTCTTTGGAAACTAAAAGTTAGGGATCTGCTTGTGCAACAAGGGTTGCACAAGGCATTGGATGGGGCAACTAAGAAACCTGCAACCACGATTACTTCAGATTGGGAGGACTTGGATGCTCGAGCTCTCAGTACCATCCGATTATGCCTCACGGATGAAGTTCTCTTCAATATTGTTGAAGAGACTATAGCTTCAGGATTGTGGGAAAAACTGGAAAAACTCTATATGAAAAAGTCATTAAACAACAGAATTTATATGAAAAGACAGTTGTACAGTATTCGAATGAAAGAAGGTTCAAAAGTTGCAGAACATTTGAATGTTTTTAATACACGTATATGCCAATTAACAGATATGGAAGTTAAAATTCACGAAGAAGATAAAGCCATAACCTTGCTTTGTTCTCTGCCCGAATCATGGGATCACTTCATAACTTCAATCAGCTTAAGCACTTTTAATTCTTTGAAGTTTGAATCAGTCGTGGGAGCTTTCCTATCTGAAGAAGTACGAAGGAAATCCAGTACTGAAACAGCTGCATCATAAGCCATGGTAGCAAGAGGACGCTTAAAGGAAAGAGGAGAAAAACCAAGGGGTCTTCTAGATCTAAATCAAAGGGAAAGAAGTGTAAGGCAAAATGTTGGCACTGCAATAAAATCGGACAGTTGAAGAAAGACTGTTGGAAATGAAAAGAATCTAATAACCCGAAGAAGGAAGTGGATCAGGTCGATTCAGGTATGATAGACAACGTTTTATCTCCTAAAGAAATATGTATGATAGATGAAACTTCACCTGAATGTAATGTCTCTCAGGGTTTAGAAAGCTGGTTGTTAGACTCTGGTGCTTCTCATCACATGTGCCCACATAGAAATTGGTTTACTTCATATTAAAATGTAAACAATAGTTCTTTGTTTATGGGTAATAATCTATCATGTCAGATTGTTGGTATGGGAAATATTAGGATTAAGATGTATGACAACACAGTTAGAACATTAACTAGTGTTAGACATGTACCTGATTTGAAAAAAAAATTGATTTCTTTGGGAGTGGTGGATTCATATGGTTATAAGTTTACAGGTCAGGATGGTGTCTTGAAAGTCTTTAAAGGAGCCCTAGTGGTTAAGAAAGCAGAAAAGGTTGGAAATCTTTAGAGGTTAAAAGGAAATACCCACGTCAGTGAAGCAATGGTTGCATCAGAAAATGAAGAAGCAGGCACTTGTCTATGGCATCAACGATTAGGTCATATGAGCGAGAAAGGTCGTCAGATACTAATGAGACAGAAATCTCTTCCCGATTTGAAATCCTTGAAGTTAGATTTCTGTAAACATTGTGTGTATGGAAAACAGTGTAAATAAAGATTTAAAGTTGGAAATCATAATAGTAAAGATATTTTAGACTATATTCATTATGATCTATGGGGACCATTCCCTGTTGTATCATATGGAGGTGCTCTATATTTTTTTAACTTTTATTGATGATTTCTCCCGTAAAGTTTGGGTCTTTATGCTAAAAAGGAAAGTTGATGTATTAAATGTCTTTAAACAATTTAAAGCAATGGTAGAGAAAAGAAGAGTCAAATCTATTAAATGTTTAAGAACTGATAATGGTGGTGAGTTCACTTCAATTGAATTTGAACAATACTATAAGGATGAGGGAATTATTAGACACAAAACTGCTATTTATACTCCTCAACGAAATGGTGTCATTGAGCGTATGAATCGAACTCTTATGGAAAGAGCCAGAAGCATGATTAGCAATGCTAACTTGCAAAAGGAGTTGTGGGCAGAAGCAGTATCTACTTCTTATTATTTAGTTAACGGATCACCTCCAGTAGCAATTAATTGTCAAATTCTTGAAGACGTTTGGACAGGTCAGTCTTGTGATTATTCACATTTGACGATATTTGGTTGTGATGCTTATTCTCTTATTCCTAAAAATCAACGTTCAGAATTAGATCCAAAATCGAAATGTTATGTCTTTGTTGGGTATGACTATGCAATGAAAGGATACAGGTTTTGGGATCCTACATTGCAGAAGATAGTCATTAGTAGAGATGTAACATCTGATGAATCTTCTCTTTTAAAATCAAATGTTGAAAGAATTGAACAGGAATAGGTATCGCGAAATCAATGAGTTCAGTTGGAGGCTAGACCTTTCGGTGATAGTCAAAAGGTAGGAGAGACTTCTGGAGAAAAAGGTGTTGAAGACACAAAGGAAGTCGTTGAAGCTTCTGAACTAGTTCAAGTTTCTGAACTAGTTCAGCAACCAGTTGTTGTAAGAAGGTCTACAAGGGAAAGAAAAACTACCAAAAGGTATGAAGATTCTGCTTCATCTTTTGCTTTGGTTACTGCAGATGGGGAACCTTCTTGTTATCACGAAGAAGTAGATGATATAGATAACGAAAAATGGAAAATGGCTATGGAAGAAGAAATGGATTCCTTAGCCAAGAACAATACCTGGGATCTTGTAGAGCTTCTTGAAGGGAGGAGTGTTGTTGGATGCAAGTGGGTATTCAAAATGAAATGGAAAGTTGATGGAAGTATCGAAAGGTATATGGTGAGAATAGTAGTAAAAGGGTATTCTCAGGTTGAAGGTATACACTTTCATGAGATTTTTTCTCCAATTGTAAAACTTGTTTCCATTTGTACTGTGTTGGCACTAACTGTGTTACTTAATCTTGAGTTAGAACAGTTAGATGTTAAAACAACTTTTCTATATGGTGATTTGAATGAAGAGATATATATGGAACAACCAGAAGGTTTTGTAAAAGGTCACAACAAAAGATTAGTTTGCAAGCTCAGGAAATCATTGTATGGTCTAAGGCAGTCTCCCAGACAATGGTACAAGAAGTTTGATTCCTTCATGGTGAGCTAGAACTTTATAAGAAGTGAGTATGATCATTGTGTATACTTCAAAAGTTTCAATGGCATATTCATTATCTTAGCTTTGTATGTTGAGGATATGCTTATTCCAAGCAAAAGCATGGAAGAGATCAACAGGTTAAAGGCTCAGCTCTCTAGGACATTTGATATGAAGGATCTTGGAGCAGCAAAACATATCTTGGACATGGAGATACACAGAGACAGGAAAAATGGTAAGCTTTGGTTATCACAGTAGAAGTATGTGGAGAAAGTACTTGAAAAGTTCTCTATGAACAATGTGAAACCTATTAATATTCCACTAGCTTCCCATTTTAAGATTTCTTCGATTTTGAGTCCTAGAACTGATGAAGAAAAGCAGTATATGTCTCATGTACCATATGCAAATGATGTAGGCAACTTAATGTATGCGATGGTATCTACAAGACCTGGCATTTCACATGTAGTTGGAGTTGTCAGTAGGTTCATGGCAAATCCAAGTAAAGAACATTGGCAAATAGCGAAATGGGTGCTTTGATATCTAAGAGGCACAAGTGACCATTGCATCGTCTTTAATGGTAGTGAAGGATCAGTCTGCGGATATGTAGATGCTGACTATGGCAGGTGATTTGGACAAAAGAAACTACTAAACGTTAAGCTTTACTCTTGCAGGTGGAGCAATTAGTTGGATGTCAAAGCTTCAAGAAACAGTTGCGTTGTCCACTACCGAAGCAAAATATATAGTTTCTTCAAATGCCAGTAAAGAACCAATCTGGTTAAAGGATCTACTCGATGAGATTGGAAGGACACGGGAGAAAGTTAATGTACTTTGTGACAGTCAAAGTGTTATTCACTTGGCTACAAATCCTTCTTATCACAGTAGAACCAAGCACATTGATGTAAGGTGTCATTTTCTGAGACATGTGATCGATGGTGAAAACATAGCTCTTCAAAGGGTCCATATGCAGGAGAATTGTGCAGACATATTCACAAAGCCAGTTACAGTAGAGAAGTTGTGATGGTGTTTATCTTCTCTTGGCTTGCAAAAAAGATGATGAATGGACATGGGCAAGGGATTAGGAAAATTGTTGTCAAGGTGGAGTTTGTTGGAAGTTTGACAACGAATTATGTAAATTTGGGTAAAAATGTAACTAGTTAGTTTTATACCAAAATAACAGTTATGTAACGGAGGAGGCTTGTATAAAACTACTGAATACCCGAGAAATGTAATCGTGGAGAATCATTTTTGATTGAATAGAGATTCCAATCCCTTGCTCCGTGGATGTTTCCTTGACACCCTATCAAGTCTTTACCACGTAAATCTTATGTTGTTAATCGTGTGTGTGAATTCAGTTTTCAATCAGTTATATGATTTTCTTGGTCAATGTATAACTAAATGTTTTCTTCATTTATTTCCTCATTTTCCCTATTCAAACTACATTTCCCAGCTTATCAAGCACATACATCTCAATAAAATACTTAGTCCCATCACCCATCAAATCTACTAGAAGCAAATGCCTAGTGTATCAAATAGTAATGAATGTTAAAGACCGTGTAGTGCAATTTACCCAAGTAGAAGGCCCCACACAGTTGGACATCATATAATAACTAAAAATAATAATAACCTAAATGACCTGAATACAAACATCCGATGCAATATTAGTGATAGAACAACCCAAAGTGCATCAAGACATTTTCAATTCATTTGGAGACAGATTTCTACAGTCTCATGAAAGAAAAAACGTTTTTCATTTGAAATCCATTTCTAACATTCAACACAACTAGAGATGAACAACTAAAAGAAAGCAGCTCAATGCGCCCTATGAAAATTTCACTTCTTTTTTCCATTTTTTTGCATTATATCGTATAGACATGTCATGCTCAATTGAAAAAATGATTCATGACCACCACCACAAGAAAATCTCACTATTTCAATCCACTCCAAACTTATTTCATCAACTAAATAGGTTTACACACACATGCATCTTAGGATATAAGAGAGAGAGGCTCTGTTAGGTATTGGGAATAATAGATTCAATCTCAGAGATAAAAAGTAGAAGGAGAAAATAAATCGAGAGCTGCAACATCGTTATGTAAGTGGGGAAAGGGAAAACAAAAGTGATACAATGAATCTGTTTCTTCCTCAATGTGAATGAAACTATGAAATTACAAATACTTAATGTAGGAATACTATGCTTGTCATCTGGAATCCAACTTAAACTCTATCCACTAATTCCTCCAAGAAATCTTTCCATAAACTAATAAAAAATGAATGTAAGAATGAGCCAACTATCAACAACCTTATAGGTAAGGTAGGTCTACCCTTCCCTAAGGGTAGGTGCTGAATAGAATTGCAAGCTTTTGTCGTTAAGTCCAGCAACCTTGTTAGATCCTTTGGGGGCAATGACTAGGCCGAGAGTACCCTAGGTGACCACACCACTATGACCTTATCATAAACATGCAGACTATAATTGAGACCAAAAGGAATTTCGGAGTGCAACATACTATATTGAGAGAGCCTTAGGTCACCAAGTCATTATGAACCTAATCGTAAACAAGCAGACTATAACTGATCAAGAACTGTCGCACAAAATATTAAATTTGTTGAACCCTGGGCTTTACCAACCCATGCCCAAACAATAAATGGATATGGCAAAAAAACTTAAATAACTAATTTGAGTATGTTCTAGTTTCAATTTTTCCTTGAAACAATTTCCCCAACACTATTAGAAAAACAACATATGTAAACCAATGAAAATGTCCATATCCAAAATACTGAAAGAATATGAAGATGAAGTATGGGTTTACTGAAAAATCACTCTTTCCCTCAAACCCACTCTTAAGGGCTATAACAAATCATTCTCAAGCAGCCCACAGATAAGCAAAAATTCAATCAATCCAGAGATGCACCAATAAATAAATAAATAAATACATAGAGAAAGGAATGGAAAAAAGGTTTTCAAAAAAGATAAGAAAAAAACCAATTTAAAACTAAATAAATAAACTAAAATAACCCCAAAAAGCAGTTTTCAGAGTGCATGAGAACTTACCCTCTCAAGCTCATCCTAGATTTCCTGCAACTTTTCAATGGAGAGAACAAGCTCACCATCTATGTGCTCTTCTTCTTCTCCTTTTTATCTCTTGGACTTTTCCATCCTGCCGAGTCCTTCTCACCCAAAAGTCCTAAAAATCCAACAAAGTCGAAGGCACAAGAAGAGTGGTGGAGAGGGAACGGTCCTAGCATTCATTATTACCTCAAGTAAGCACACTCCATCATGCCATCCTCAATGAAGAAAACTTCCGAAACTTAAAATTTAGATCCTAGCATTCATTATTACCGCCAGAAACATTTCACACTCCATCCTACCATCCTTGATGAAGAAAAATTCAAATGGAATATTATCATTAAAATACAAAACAAGTTGTTGATTATTTTTTACTTCCACCTACAAAAGAGCGTTTTCCAGTCCACGAGATATGTTTTGAAACAATACCATTGGAAACAGTGTGTGTGTTGAGCTCCCAGGCTGCAATGGTGGTACCTAATTTACCAAGAATGAAACTTAGAAAAAGGAATCAAAATAGATGTGCATCTACATCCTATTACACTAGCAATATTTACAGTAAATAGAACTAATACCTCCAACTATTTTCACATTTTATGAATTGCACCTGTAGAGGTCAAGCAACTGCAAGACCAAAAGAGTTATTCTAAAACTTCAATCTATAAACAATTTGACCATCACGCCATATAAGTTTCCCATTGATCGGAAGGCCTTGACATACTCATGATTCAAGTAAAACAGACAATGGAGGCCTACACAAGCATTAACCAAATATCACAACTTTCTTTAATCAGGTTGACGCTTAGTAAATACAATTCACATCTAACAACAATAAATCCAATTTTTTCCATCTGTTCTTTACAAAATGAAATGGAATTGACTATGTAATACCAATCAAGAGCCTACTTCTCACTATTCTCTAGGGACAAGTGCATTGCCTAAACCTATCAAATAACCAAGAAGATCTAGGATAAGAGCTGGAGGTGGAGTTTCTGCTACGGGTACTGCTTTTGGATGAACATTGGGACCTTTGGAACATGAAACATTGATTTCTATCTCAGTGGCTGATAATTATTCATATGGAAGGTAACAATTTACTTGCAAGTTTGGAGGTAACAAGGTACAAGGTACATATGAAACGACATATTGGAGGTAACCTTTACAAGCATAAAAAGTGCTTAGAAGAATATATGTGTGCTCTAACTTCACAGCCACATCAAGGAAAGACTTAATTCCAAAAATAAATTATTTAATGAGTTTTATACCTATTACTTACCACTTCATATAGAAGTGTTGAGTGTGACAAATGCCATAAAAACATATTATTATTAGACATAATGGAAGGGAACTCCTTGAACTAAGCATAAAATATTATATTTATACTAGCAAATCCTATAAAAATGCAAACATCTCAAATAATGACATATGAAGTTAAGCCTTTTCATCCTATAAAACATCAAATTCCAAGGATCTCATTTCCAGTCAATCCACCAAGGAATGGTGACAAGAAATAGGCATTGCACCCAAACAAATCATCTAACTTCGTCAATCCACCAAGGAATGGCGACAAGAAATAGGCATTGCACCCAAACAAATGATCTAACTTCACCTCTGTTTAAAACACTCATTAAAATTAATTATAGACAACTTAAATACTTATACGTGACTGTTACACTGAAATTTGTCACCATGACTATCTGCAGTTAATATGGCTCCATCAATAGTCATATTATCCTCCTTGTCAAGCCTCATACCTCTGCTCTTCATGTCAAACTTTAAAAAGAGAGAAAGTCACTTGAACACATGTTTATCTCTGGGTACGCAGTTTCTCTCTAACTTGCCTGCGTGTACGCACTCCATATACATTAGACCTGCGTAGTAATACGCTCTGTATACTAAAGCTAGGGTGCGTACCCCTGTAAAGGTCAAAAGGCGCGAGTTTCATCTTTAAAAAGTTACTTGTGGTCACTTCTAGAGCCTTCTAGAAGAGTTTTGACGTGTATTGAGCGCCTCCAGATGGTTCATGCACCCCTATGATAGAGGAGCTTATCCCATCAAGAGAGGAGCTACCCCATCCAAAAGAGGGAGTATCCCATTGATGTTGGAACTGAATAACCTCCTCTAGAATACTATAAATACAGGCATTGGACCAAAGGAGGGGAGGTTGAAAGCTGAACATTCTAAAGGGTAAATGCTGCTGGAATTAGGACTTCCATTGTTGACTTGTGAGGAGAGATCACTATCCTTCCTTGTTGCCATATTGGGAGTGGGTGAGCTTGTCAAAGTAGAGGAAATCTCTTGTTGGACCCTGGGAGGAGCTTGCACAACACCAAGGCTCAGGTTGTAATGGTTCCTTTTTTGTTTCCTTAATACAAATAAGTCCATTCTTTTCAATGATTTGTTGTTAATGAATTATTTCATGTACTCCTTGGTCTATGTGATGAATATGCTTTGTTTTGTGAAATATTCAGGTGTTATGTAATCGTTTGCTTTGTTAGTGTATGCAGGTCTTAAAGTGAAGGAGGAGTTCATCTGGATCAGCAAGGCTGGACTGCTACAACAAGCGTTGGACCTAAGGTAAGATCGGAAAACACTTGGTTTCTCATAGAATAATGTATGTTTAGAGAAGGATTGCTCTTGTTTGGTTTGTTTGTCACTAGAGAATCTTAGACTCCTAGGGAGGTTAGGTTTGTCCGCAAAAATAACTCTTTCCGCATGACAACATATATATATGAAGTTGATATTGACATAAATTAGTTAACATAAATCTTCAAATAGTTTATATGAATCTTTAGCTGAAATATTTTTGAAAAGTATAAGATTTAAATATCTAATTCACACATTTTTTACTTCTAATTACTTTACAACATATTCATTCTTTTTAAATTTTTTCTATTTAGAACATAATTTTTATTTTAAAGAGGCACAGACGAATAGACAAACTTACACATCCCCTCATACTGGGTTGTAAAATGAGCCTCTCGTATCAATTACTAATCATTTTAATGATCAAAATCAATCAAGAATTAGAATAGTAACAAAGTAGTACAATTTGATTATTTTCAAATACAACAGGAAAGAGAGAAAATTGACTAAACTATTTATTACAAATGTTTAGTTTTTTTATCTTGTAGTGTGTAAGGATATTATATTGAAAAGAACATATTAACATTCATCTAAAACTTCCTGGATGCGGGTGAATAAATGTGTTGTCATAGTGCAACAAAAAAGGGACGCCAAGTGGCGAAGACAACTGTTCGACCATGCTTCCCTCCAGAACTCTACCACATGCATTTATGAAGATTTAATGCAGTGCATAGGATGAGGTAGACTTTCTCTGTTGGTTAAGATGATGCTCTCGGATTGCTTCCCCAATACTCATTCTCCTCTAAATCTTATCTCTCTCACTGATGCCACAGAGCTGAGCCCATGCATGACTTCAGGGAGAAGAGGCTAGCTTGATTTGGACGAGACTGCCCATTTCTCGCTCAATCTCCTTCATAGTCTATGCTCTGATACATTAGACCTTCACCTTGGCACTGATCTAAATACATCTACTCCTTTGGCCCCCTCCAGCAATTCCACCCCTGTCTCCACCCTTCCTCATCCTAGTTTATTCCATTCAAGCCTGTTTAGCATGCCTTGGTTGCACCATCGAATGCATTTCCAGAGGGATGGCAGTAGAGGTAGAGTAATTCGGCCTCCATCCTAGTCCTGCTCGTAATCTACCCCCTCTGCCGCTTCTTCCCCCTCTTCTGTAACTCACTTCACAGGATGCTATCCTGCCACCCAAAACGGACGAGGACGTGCATAGACGGTAGGTCTGGGGCGTGATGTAGAGGATCCTCAACCTCCTAGCCATTCAACCCAATTTCAGTTTTGATGTATTCTGGATAGGGCGTGCATAATTGCCATAATTTCTGTAGCATTCAAAGAAATACCTCAAAGCACGTATGCCCCAGCTAGCCATATCCTGAAGAAGACAGTTGTAGGCAAAAGGAAAGCCCCTGGCATCAGCTCAAGGGAACGCAGAACTCATGAGGATGCTCCAGAACGCAAAGGTGCAAATCATGGAGGAAATACCCTAACCCGAGCCAAGACGATGGAGGAAGCGTCGAGAGTTCAACAGGTTGCGGAGGTTGAGATGGAAGAATACAGATGTCTAATCATCGAAGAACCTCCTCACTCCAACGACACTTAGCTGTTCCAAGCTTACCCTCCTGCCAGGTCATGAGCTCACGGATTCCCATGTCAATGGTCCATTTTGTCGTTTCCTGTGTGAAAATGCTGTCAGCGGTCTATTAAATTGTTGTTAAATTTCAATGTGAAATCTGATAAATTGTTCCAGGCTGTAACCCCTGCATGGGCAGCAAACA